>JAUKPP010005680.1:0-18247 GCA_032273245.1 Phyllaplysia taylori | reverse complement strand
ACAAATTAGGTGGGGTAATGACTTAAAAAAACTACTACAACATCTATGATATTGATGATGTATGACTGTAGTATGATGTGATGGTGGTATGATTGCTATGATTATGAATATGATGATGATCTCAATAAAATAATGCATAAATATAAATCAAATTATGACGCTATTTAGCCTAGGCCTATCCTATCTATAGACAGCGAACAATCTTGTCCATATGTTAGTGCTTTAGTGCCTGTAAAATGGCAGCTTGCACTGTAGCGTAGCCTATGCTTCTCAGGAAGTTGAGAAGGTTTCTAAATGACTTTGTCTGCTGGGATAATAATTTATTGTAAAGCGCATAGAGGCTGCTTTCGAGTGGGGATATGCGCTATATAAATGCAGTCAGTGGGGGTCGGTAGTCTAGTGGCTAGGCTGCCGGACTCGTAATTTGAAGGTTGCGAGTTTGAATCCCAGCTCAGGAAAGGCACCGACACAAATTTTCCTCACTTTACCCAGGTGAATGGGTACCCGGCTATAGACAGCGAACGATCTTGTCTGTATGTTAGTGCTTTAGCGCCTGTAAAATGGCAGCTTGCACTGTATGCATCCCAGGAAGTTGAGGTGGTTTTTTAATGACTCGGTCTGCTGGTGTAATAATGATTGTAAAGCGCATAGAGCTTGCTTTCGAGCGGGGAAAAATGCGCTATATAAATGCAATCTATTATTATTATTAATATATATGTATGTGTACTATCGCTTGTATGAATATGAATGTGTTTGTACACTACACCATTGTAAAACAAATTTCCCCACTGGGATGAACAAAGTCGACTTTTCTCTTCTCTTTCTTTCTTTTCTGTTCTAATGGGAGTCTACTGCACTGTTAAACCTTGTATTCATGTGTATTCTTAAGTTGTCAATTTTTGGGGCAAAAAACATGCTTTCCTACGCCACAGAGAAAGGGTAGATTTATTTAGTATGATAACCATGAGACCAAGTGTTTCAAATGTCTGGAGTAGCCTATACACTAGGCTAATCATTATCTTTTTTGCTCCAGATATCGCCCGCGTAAGATCCCTGATGAATAATATGGTTTTAAAACTATATATGCCCTTTAGCTGAGAGAGAAAGGGCACCGGGTGAAAATTGAAGTGCAGGGGATACTGTCCCAAGTATTTTCCCCCTTCAGTTCGCTTACAATCCCAATCACCTGAGAGTACTGCTTTTATTTTCATTTCCTTAATCTTAGACTTTAGAAGGCCGTGTTCTTGCATTAAGCAGGGACTGTATAGTTACAATATTATTGTGTGGCAGAGACAAGACGAAACATATAACACAAAGCTGTACATCATGATCATTATATCATGAAACAGTGAGACCCAAGTCGATACCTGTGGATCAATTCTTTGCACCATTCCTTGCTTAGCATGGGAAGATTTCATGCTTAAAATTTACTCGCATGGATAATATAGAATATTTTTTTTCTTTTTATGACATTGTGCTTGAAAAAGATCATTATATTTCAACTTGTGAGCATTTTCCTCAGTTAATATTTCTTTTGATAATATGTGTGGATTTTTAAACTATCATTTCAGACTGAGAGGCAGGACTGCAGTGTTCTCTTGAAGATGTCACACCCACATGATATCCCGCAGACTCAGGCTCGTAACAATGCCCAAATATCGAGCTCACCAAGTGGCCATGGATTTTTGCTACCAAGTCCAGTTCCTACAAGAAGGACAAGGACAAAATCAATGTAAGTTACAAATTATATATAGTACATTGTAAAACAGCAATGTGTTGTTAATGTATTCAACCACGACAGTACAGTGTATTTATTTCTGTTGATTTAGTTAATGTTATAATAGGGAGTCGGGTGGGGGAGGAACTTTGTCCATATTATATATACAGTCAAACCTGTCTAAAACGACCACTCAGTGTCGAGAAAAAAGTAGTCATTGTTGACAAGTGGACGTCTTAGAAAAAATGTAATTTGGGAGTCAATGTGAAGTGGTCGTTTTATACAGGTGGTTGCTTGAGCAGGTTCAATTGTACATAATATATGATGTATAGCTTAGTGGGTCTTTTTAAAAAATTTATAATTAGTAAGCGTATAGCAATGTTTATAATTTTATAAAAGACTTGATAATTCTTTTGAATGGATCTTAATAGCTGTATGGAGTTTTAACAAGATCTTGTTAAAGTAGAAATCAGCAACACAAGTTGAATGTACTGTAATTTCTTTATTGCTATTGCTCATACTGCGAATCATCAGCTTTTTAGAAAATCATTGTTATTATTATTGTATGGTTATGGTTTATATAAATGCTTAAAATATAATTTATTCTACAAAACAACAGGTCAGAAAGGGCTGCTGAAGGACCAACATATGAAGGCTCAGTGAAAAGTTTTTGCAGGCAGAAAGGTCATGGCTTCATTCATCCAAATGGAGAAAAGGAAGATATCTTTGTACATATTTCTGAGTAAGTCAGTTTGTATGGGTATGAGTATACATTTTATGGACTCAAATCATTTAAAAATAATAGGTTAAGTAAACTTAATATTAATTGAAAGTATTCTTTTCTTTTACATTTACAGTTGTTAAGTATAAAGCTGCTAAGGCTTCTATGAATAAACTATTAAATATAAGAATATTGGCTGCAAAATGGAAAGCCTTGATGTTGAAAGGGAAAATGTCCCGAAGAAGTAATTTCAGAAAGGTTCTAAAGAGATATTTTACACCAGATCCATATACTTATATTATATCATTACCCTTGCTAAACAGGTCCAGATTTTGATATTCCCTGGATATGCTGATGAGTCACATTTATGTGAATCTACTTGATTGAGCTGTGACTAGTAGATTGTGTGTTTATGTATATTGAAATGTGCAGCCTTCTCGATCATTCTTTTATTATCGTATCTTTCTCCTCGTCCCCCATTGCTTTGCTTTTCAGCATCGAAGGTGAATGGGTTCCCAAAGAAGGTGATCAAGTGACGTACAAGACGGTCCACATCCCACCAAAGATGGAGAAGCTGCAAGCTGTTCATGTCCAGATCACACATTTGAAACCAGGAGTCCTTCATGAGCGCTGGGACTCCCCTGCTGCTACAACAAAAGAATAGAATCACACCACAGTGAAATGCAGCTTGGAATTTGCTTTATCCTACCACCTGGGATCATGCTATACATATGAAGAACTTTTGGGAAAAATGACATGAATATATCACTTTATTCGGATTCCTGTTTTTAGAACATCTCATTTGAGAAATTGAAAGTCTGAAGATTTCTTTCCCAGTTCAGGTTATTTTTATCCATATATCTAAGCTGGACTAAGGTAATTCTTGTCATGTTTTTGTATGGACACGAAGCTTTAGATGCTGCTCAATATAGCAATAGGTCAATACAAAAAATGTGATTTTGTGTCTGATGCCGTTTTTCCCCTGAGGTCTTGATATGACCTTTTTGTTGGTAAACTATTGTAAAAGTTCATGTCACTTGTAACCTGTTTCCTTTGTTGTTGACTAAGTAATTGAACCTTGTTCTTTAGTACAAACAAACCCAACCCTCTTTAGTAGAGATGAAAGGAAGTATGAGATATGTAATGTCAGCATTTATTATGAGCAGCAGGTTTTGTTGTTTTTTCCCATAATTTTTGGTTCAGCACAAAATGAAATGATACACAACTTTGATTTGAACAAATAATCATATGAAATATTACACCCCCTTTTTTATTGTATGCCAAGCACAATAGTCTGTTTGTGTCTGTTTTCTTATGATTTGTCATTAGTTTTTATGAAACAGTGAATATGAGAAATTCCTATACGAGTTGACATTCCTATGAAGAAAAAGGATAGCTACAATATATATTACCAAACCACAGTAGTTTCTTTTTTGTCATTTCAATGTAATGTTTGCGGCAATAGTATTATTATTAATTTTTTGGGGGCCATCAATATTTTTTTTACTGACATGTGAAAAAGATATTTTAACCCAATAGTTGTGTTTGGCTCTTAGAAAGGCAGGCAATAAACAGAAATATAGTGTGGCTGACAGAAAGACTTCTGATGTAAAAAAAAAAAATTGCTAGACGTCAGTTCAGCCTGATGGGTCAATACGTTTATTTCTTGTCTTGTCAGCTGTTTCCCAGCCCAATGCCTGTGTGAATGTCTTTTTGCTACATGTGTAACATGCAAAACTTGACTCTGTGCCTGAGGAATGGTGGTGGTGAATGAATTGGAAAAAAGGCCAGGCTTATCACTTGTCTGCCTTGAAACTTCATGCTGACATCAGTGTATAAGGCAGCTGAACATCAATATGATATTCTGTATACACAAGTTTTATGCACGTCTGTCTCACGGGCTTGAGTCCATCAACTTGGACCATTCAAAGTTGGAGCCTGGTGACTGGATTTATGTCCATTGAGTTTCTAGTTAACATATTTCAAGGCTAAACCTAGCCTGATGTTGTGTCAATTTTCCTCACTTCACCCACGTGGCAATGGGTGCTCGGGTGTAGACAATGAAAGATCTTGTGTGTGTGTTAGTGTTTGAGCACTTGTAAAATAGCAGCTTGCACTGATTGCTTCCCAGGCAGTTACGGCTTTTTCATAATATATTGTAAAGTACGTAGAGCTTGCTTTTGAGTAAAGGACACATATATGCTTTATGAATGCAATATATTATCATTATTAAAGCTGCAGCTAGAACTAGAAGAGTTTTGTTGACATCTTGTGAATCTACAATGTTTTCAGACCAGAAATTTATTTTTCTGTTTTGTCAGTCTGCTACTGCTATAGATTTGAAAAGCACTATTGTGTTTGATAGGCCTTTGTCTTTTATTTTCCCAAGTTTTGACGTGTCTTACAGATCCTGAACAGTCTACTACTCAAAACCAGCGACAGACAAATATTAAGCATGTAATTCAATGTATTTAAATCTGATATTACTCAATTGTTGATATGTCCATACATATGGATGGCTTTGCCAAAGGCGATGGCATTATATTTCCTTTTTTTTTTGTACAGAGGAAACGCAGTGCTAATTTTTGGGTGTCATTGTTTCTGAATGCCCTTTTTTATCTTCTTTGTAAGCTCTCTTTCAAAACAATTGGGGTTATGACACTTGTTTTGTGAACTGAAATATGAAAACATTTGAAAGACATACGCTTCAGAATTATACCCTCTCTGCTTTTCTATATAGTTGCTTGTGGTTAAGAGTTTTATATGTAACAATCTAAGGCCACTTGTGGCTCGTCAGATGTCATGCAAATTGTAAATGTTATCATAATCCCAATCTATTTAAACAAGAACCGTAATATTTTGGTGGTACCCTAGAAACTCACGTGGTCAAATTTTGTTGATTTTATTGGCAGTGGTCCAACTCACATTATGAAGGCTGTACACAGTTTAAAAGTAGTTTACAACAGATATTCACCTCTAGACTTTTTAAAGGTGTAGATTAGTTTTGCACCAAGATGAAAGTTGGCAATACTAGGAACATTATTGCTTTTGCTGGAGATTTGTGGAATTTTATTAGGCAACGTTAGACCAGAGCACAAACAATGTGAAGGGATCAATCTACCCACAAAGTCATTTGCTCTTTTTATATTTGGGAATATGTTACAGGTCATGACACTGAAAACAACCTAAAATGTTCAGAACCTAGAAAGAGCTATAAAACAATCAAACTTTATGTAATCTTCGTGTAGCAATGTATCCCAGTGAGGGTATTTATTCATGGATGAAAAGGTTCCAATGTAATCTGCCTTCTGTGTGAATACGTCACAATTCATTGCACTTGAATTTGTTTCTGGGTCATATGATGTTTGTATGGACTTCACCAACTACACATATTATTATACCACTCAGCACTAAATTTGCCTGTAGAGTATTTGTTGGAAATTATTGTACTTCTATAACCACTTAATTGTATCTATCAAGTTGATTTTTGTTGGAATGTTCATTATCTTTTATCAATTCTTTAGAAAATATATATTCTATACCTATTCTTTTCTAGGACTTATCTTTTTGTTCAATGGCACTTGATGTCAAAGTCTGTACTTTTCTTTCTTTTCATATTTGTATCACACTCTTTGTTCAAGGACTCTACACGACCTAAATAAATGTAATGATCAGCTGTCTATCAGCAATGCTAAGATTTGTAAAAGTCTTATCATATGTCATACCGGCGCTGTGGTGTAATGGTTAGGCTCTTCGCCTGTCATGCGGAGGACCCGAGTTCGTTCCGGAGTGGGGACGATCCGGTTTTTTTCTAATGGGATTTACTCCCTCTCAGCCCGGGTTGGCCCTGACAGGCAGGGTTGAAGTAGCCCGTCTCTTAAATGACCTTACGAGTTGCAGGGGACGTAAAACTGGTAATCAAATCAAACCATGTGTCATCAAGTGACCACAAGAGCAGAAATCAATCTTTTGTCTCCCCTCTAAACTTTGTTGAAACAAATCTACGCCTTCACAGAATAACATGGACAATGTCTCTCAGTCTACATGTGAATCTGACAACAAGATCATCAGTCTTTGGTTCATGATTTTTATTTTATTTTCTGTCTCGGGGCACATTAATTGGTTCATAATTTTTATTTTATTTTCTGTCTCGGGGCACATTAATTGGTTCATAATTTTTTATTTTTTTTTCTGTCTCGGGGCGCATTAATTGCACACTTTTTTTATTTGTCTCTCAATTCTGCTGTTATTACCAGAGAAAGGTGGAAAAAAATTGTGCCATTATAATATGTTAATTTAAGTATTTTGATTGCACCAGATCACCGTTTGGTCAGAGAGTGATATATGATAAGTGCCTTACCAACCTCAGGACACATCATGTAGTTCATAATAAATGTGTAGTATTGTTAAGTATGGCAAATGCCCCTTGATTATCTATTTAGAATGTCTTGACTATTATCACTCAAAGAATAATTGTCGAAATGAGTTGTATGGCCTGTGAAGTATTAGCCAAGTGAAGCTTTTAAATACTGTTAGTACCGGTAGCTAGTATGCTGTCACTGTTACTGTTATATTTTGAAATTAATATTTGACTCTTTTTTTTTAAGTGTTATGATCTGTCTTTCTTTGTCTGTTGACAAAGGCTTTTTCACACTCTCAGTAACTTTCTTTTTAGTAGAAAGGTACAGTTTGGTTATTCAAGTAAATGTTCCAAGTATTTTCTTAAATTTATTTCAATATCTTTAACTTTAACTTATTAAAGCATTCTTTGCAGTTACTTATAGCTATGATGTGGATAATGTGGTCTTTTCTCTATATCTATGACAAGAAATTATGGAGAACTTACCAACAAGATGATTAATAGTCTACTTTACATTTGTTGTTTAGTCTTTAAAACATTTGTTAATGATCATTATTTTAATTTCTTCAATAAACCCACCTAATTGACTATGATCTTCTTATGTCCTTGCTCTGTTGATCAAATCTCAACTTTCTTTGCATACCGGTATAGATAGAAACATTTAGATTATCTGCATGCTAAAACCAGATGAACCATAGCCAACTGTGGACTTCATATTGTGAATGTGTGTTATGCATTTTGTTACCGTACTCAATTCGTCTAAATGTGTGGGGAAAAATAGTTCGTAATAAAATTAACAGAAAGGACATAATAATAAGTAGCTTGGCTTGATTAGTTGGAAGTGTGTTCAGGAATTTGGCTTGAGCTGGTACAATTTGCTATCAAAACATAGCAAGTTAAAGGATTAGTACTATTTTCATCCTGTATCTTTTGATTTTTACCAGATGTGGCATAGCTTTGTGTGAACTTGGGAGAAAAATGGAGGGGAGTGGGGGTGTACAGGAGGACCAGGCTTACTGGACAGTGCAAGTTTAGCCTCAAAAGCTAGAAATGCCAAATTTAAAAACTTTTAAAGAAAGAAACAAAGTTTGCAACATGCTTTTTTCAAATGATTCTGTGTAGATTGAAAAAGGGGGGGGGGGGGTGGTGAAATAAGGTGTCTCACCTTCGTTACCTCTCAAAATGGAAGTACTTATTTCTGCTTTGGGCTGGGATTATCAATGGGCCTGCTCTTTCTGCTTTTGCTGTATTAGTTTTCCTTTGAAATCTGGACCACTTATCCTCCTCAGCTTCATCTCTCCCATGCATAATTTGGTCAAAACCAATATTGATATGATTAGAAGCTACGATATTGACAATATGGTTAGTGTTTCCTTCCAGCAACCAGTATGAACAATTTCGCGGGTAATTAGTAATAGTATTGTCATAGCCTTGTTGGATTTAGAAAGATGATTTTAGACGTCATTGTTGTACACCAATATTCAAGTTTGCTACTGCTTGCATATCACGGAAGAAGCACGGGGCGTGGACACCCTAGAAGATATTTTTCAATTTACTTTACGCACATTGTTTGTATGCTCAGTATAATGAGTATGTACCACAACACAATTCTTTAGGCTACTATCATTTATTGTTGTATAAATATGTTACCAGGAACCCCTAATGTTGTAGAAACTGTTGTTCCCACAATTTGAGGCAGTGTTTTGCATGTTTTTGGAGGTATATATAATCAAATTATTGCTGTTGGCATTGACCATTGTTACTAATGCCTCCGAATTTGAAATTGGTGTAAGAAAAACAATGAAATTCATTTTTGAAATGGTGCTGTGTTTTTAAGTTGAACATATTTCAGTAGCCATTTACGTTGAAACAATTAACATTCTGGTGTTTGATGGCTAATAAAGAAGTACATGTTTCACTGTCAATAGAATAGTGTGTTGAAAAGTTATTTCCATTGAGTCTGTGATATTGGCTTTGTGGTTTACTGTATGGGTCCACCAAAATAAGATCGCTTCCAGGCCAGGCTAATGTTCCATGCTTTTGCATGGTGTAGAACCGACTCAAGATGATTCATGTCCTCCTCTTCAGACCATGGCCAGGCTAGGCCTAACCTATTTTTAGCCCAGTGTGTTATGATTACTAGCGGTGAGAATTACACACAAGATGCTGGGCCAAAGCTCTCTAGAGAACGAAATAATCTACACCAAGTGCTTTAATTCCATTTTTTTGCTGTTTTTCAGCACAAATCTACTACTGTATAACATAATGAGATACAACTACGTGTATATATTGATAATGTAAAGTACAATGAAGAAACAAAAATGTACTTCCAGATTTCCTTTTAAAATGAGTCGAATCGAGGCTTTCTTAGTCACCTGTATGGCTGAGAAAAAAAAACCTGCATGCAGGAAAGTCTTGTAGTTAGGCAAAGGAAGTCAGTGACTGACTAAAACAAGCTCATTTGCATTATGAGCCTGGCCGGCAACTGACAAAAAAAGCCAGTGGACTTGTAGCTTTAAGCAGAGATGCTAGTCGGAGTTGCTTGAAAATTTGATGTTTTTCTGTGTAGAAATATGTTCTTCAGCATCCTCAGTCTACAGTCACATAGACGAAATTTTTTTCATTATTTCAAACAAAAGGATGAATGCCAATGTTGGAAGAACATTTCTGTTTCTCTGCTGGGATATTGTGTCCCTCTAATCAGAGGTTGGCCCTGACAGGCAAGGTCAGAGTCACCTGACTCTAGAATTACCTTTATGTGTTATAAGAGGTGTAAAACCAAAAGGAAATAAAGAGCAATGTATGTATCCTAAACGTTCCACCCACTGGCAGAGAGCTGACAATGGGCTGATCCGTGTGTGCATTGTTTCTGAAACAAACGGCGCCTGGCTAGACAATAGCTGCTAATTTTATTTTTTTTTGTATTTGGCTTGAAGCAGCTCACTGTAAGTAGAAGCCACAATTGGCTGCTTACAACATTTCCTTCTCATGGGATTCTTGCTGTGGCCTCTTCCTCACCATGGTGGGTTTGTACAAAAGCAATCATTTAATCTTAATAAAATTTATGAAGTAAATTGTTCTTTTTTATATAGATATAGAGATATAAATGTGACTTCACAAGAAGCTTAATTTGTGTTGCTTGTTGTCAGCTTAATTCTTTTTTTAACTAAGCTCAATTTTGTCAGGTAAATGTGAGGCGTTTTTCTTTTCAGCCTGTGAGCTCAAGTTTCATTCTTGCCTTATGAAAAATGGGTGATGATACAAAAAAGAGCCAATGTAACCTATTAAGTCTACACGATTCGGAATTCCAAATTTTTCCAATAAAAACTACATCCACGGCCCTTAAGTCGACCTTCTCTTTAGTTGACGGGATTTCAATAGTCCCAGCAATGTTGACTTATGCGGGTTCTACTGTTTTGCCTTTGTGTTGATCTGATCAGCTAGCTGCGTTAATGAGGATTTCCCCCTCTCAGCCCGGGTTGGTCCTGACAGGCAGGGTCGAGGTAGCCTGTCTCTTAAATGACCTTACAGTGTTGCAGGGGACGTAAAACTGGTAACCAAATCATGTCCTCTGCAGGATAGGCAAAGAGCCAAACCATTGCACCACAGGCGCCAGCTCAGTTGTGGCAAATCATTGCAATTTTAATTGGCACAAGTAAACCAATACTCATTTAGGATAGTAAAAAACCAAGCCTTGAGTGGTCATGAAATTTATAAAATATATTTTGGATTTATTGATACCGGTAAGGTAATACTGGCTGTGTCTCGTAAGGTGTGGTCAGACACAAAGGATGCAGTAAGAAAGCTGAATAAAAGGACATAGCACATTGCATGATAAAATTCTGCCCAGTTAAGCAGCATTTTTATTGCATTGCCACATGGAAGAGTGTAATGGTATGATAAAAATAACATACCATTGCTCATCACAGAGTAAGTTATATGGGCCCAAAAATGATAATAATATCTCAGGAAGAGAGAAAAATCAAGTCAATCCAAAGATGAACATCAAATCCCTGTGTTTTTTGGAGCAACTGAACTTAAATCAAAGATAAAACCCCACAAGGATGCCAAAGCAAAGAAAGGTAACCCTCGATTTTTGTAATTTATACATGGCTTAGATTTAATCATCTAGCTTCCAAAACAATAAAAACCTAAGTATGAATCCAACTTCGGCAGTTCATAATTGTATTAATTTTTACACAATTCAATAATTATCTTTTCATCAACTAAAGGTATAGATGGTCAAAAGGTTGAAAAGCCCTTAGCTCAAGGATAATATTAATAAGTTTACAGAAAGGATCTACCCATACACGTGGCAAGAAACCCAACAAGAAGTCTGGCAATTTTCCTCAGACTTGAGAAGCTGACATGGCACTTGAGCTTAAAATCGACTCAGACATTTATACAACTGTCTCACACTAACCAATACATTCAAGTCATCCACCCAGATCATAAAAAAATGTACATTGTATGTCAAGTAATAACAATAACAAAATATTTTACAAAACCGTGCTGATAAAAACACCCTCAGACAGCCACACCGAGCTGTACATATAAAAATAAAATTATTTTGAAGTTATTAAATTAAGTATATGTGTATCCCAAAAGAAATACATGTACAATACAACACAGAGGCCAATAGATGGATAAAATTGTTCTCCAACTTAACAATAAAATTGTTAAACTATTGTTTTGACCAAGGGGACTGGAGAATATCAACTTCAGTCTAGTGTATTTTGGTTACCAGTTTTACGTCCCCTGCAACACTGTAAGGTCATTTAGGAGAGGGGCTACTTAGACCTTGCTTGTCAGGGCCAACCCGGACTGAGAGGGAAAAAATCCAAGCAGAAAAAAAACCCAGATCGATCAAGGGTCTTCCCACATGCAAGGCAAAGAGCCTAACCGTTACACCACAGCGCCGGTTTGTCTGTGTATGATGCGGCCACCTTGTCTGTGTATGATACGGCCACCTCAGACAGGTTTGACTGTACATGATTGAGACTGCAGTTTACATCCAGGCAGTTGCTTCTCATATAAGCAAGATATGAAACAGCTATTTTTGCGTGAATCTTTCTCATAGGAAATCTCCGCAAGGATGAAAAACAAGTAATCTTTCAGTATGGTATTCTGTGTTCTATTGCACAAACAATATTCATTAGATCATCATCTACCTACGCATCTAAAAACCTCTCAAAAGTATACTCTTAAAAAAATATGTCCCAGTCATGAAAACAAAAGAATCAATGAGTAAAATTAACAAAAGCAACAGGCAATGCTACACCAACAACAAAAGACAGCTGTTTTTACCACTAGTAAAACCTGTTAGTATGAGACAACTGAACACTTTACACTGAAAAAAATAGTTTATCCCCACAGTAAACTTTTGTGGACTGGTACTTTAATTTTTTTAAGAGCACACTATACAAAAATGCATAAAATGTGCATGGAAGGAATGACTATGCTGCTACCCTATATACACACATCTTTCAGTACAAATTTAGAAAAATAATTTCTCCAGCTGTTGAAGTGTGTCTGCTGGGTTCTTCACTTTGTGGCCAATCGTCCGTGGGTCCTCATAAATCTCATGGTCGTTGCCTCCCTGTACAGCAAGGAAAGAGGAAGAAAAAATATAAAACATGCACATATCCTGGGCAAGGAATTTTTGCTATGTTGATATTTAATGGGGATCTTAGCTGCAAGGGACTAGATATGGATCTCAGTTACTTCAAGAGAGAAGGAGAGAAGTAGATGGAGAGTGCACCACACTACAGCACCTACCACCAATAGTGAAAGAGTATCAGCGTGAGGCAGTAGCTGTGTCCCAAGACAATAAAGTACATCATCATGTGTGTCTGTATCAGTGTGACGATAACAGTTGTGTAATCAACAATATTCTGTTAACATAGGCCACACTTAACCATCAAAATTTTACATCTGCTTTTGTCATTTCTATGTGTTGAAACACTTAAAACGTAGTTCACTAGATAAGAAAATACGTACATTGCGTATTTAATGTCACATACAGGGAATTTTTAGAAAAAAGAACTTTTAAACTCCTTTTGTTCAGTGCAACATCATAATACATAGACTTTGCTGAATTCAATTATAATGACGGAAATTCTTCTGTTAAAAGTCCTTAAGATCGATAAAAAATATCATCTCTGAAAAAGCACCTACCTTGTCTGTTTTGTCTCCAAAGAAATGAATTGTTTTGATATTGTCTTTTTCCACATATTGCAGACAGTACCGCTTATCCCAGCCAGTGGGAAACACATCTATACTGATCTGTCCTCCAATGGCAAACACTAGGCCAGCGTCAGGGAACTCTTTGTATAGAGCTTCTACAAATGCTTTTCGAACTTTGTGCTCCTATAAAATAAAATAATAAAAATTAGCATATTGATTTAACCATGCCAATTTAAATATTTGTCTTGTAAAAAGATCCTAGTTTGTACTTACAATCTTAGCATATCATTATACAGTAGAGTGCCTATAATCCGACAAACTCTCTTATCCGACACAATCAGCAGAAAACAAATTTTCCCCTCCATTTTATGGTCTTGATAATCCAACAATTCCTTGTTCACTTTAAATCAATGTTCCAAGCTCACAGATCTAAGGGAAAAGTAATATTTATGATCTGTCTAATAAAGCCTGCTAAAATGACAATCTTTTCATAAAAATTATGTGTCTCCTTAATAATAACTTGTAGTTGTGCTCATGTTTCAGCGCTCCTTTACAAGGACATTTGAAAACCCTGGGATAGCACTGCACACAGGCAGGATTAAAGGAGCCCATCTCTTAAATGACCTGACAATGTTGCAAGGGATGTAAAAACTGGTAACCAATCCACTGCGCAACTTTGTGAAGAAACAAAACTTGACATCTGTAAATATATGGGAATTTTATCAGACATAAGAATAAGAAAAAAAGAAAAAAATAGACAGAAATGACAAACCTCATCAAATGCAGCAAATTGATTTCGCTCCTCTTGAGAACAACTTCTGCCAACAGGACATATATTTATCATAGAACTCCTGAATTCGATGAATGTTCCCCTGCAAAAAAGAAAATATAAAGAAATATTTCTCAAAACGGTATAAGCAACAGCATACATGTACAGAATGAAACATCAATTAACTGCGATGTGACCAATACTCATGAGGATGAATTTTTTATCTTCTTGAACAAGGCTTCAATATTTTCAGAAACAGCTTTGAGTGCCACAGGAATTTGTCTTGAGCAAGATGCAAGATCTTTTAAAATAACTTATATAGGAATAAATTCTTGAGTCAGATATGCTATGAACAGAATCATTATCTTGAACATGTCCACATCAGGATGAAGCCACATAAGTTTTCTACCCTAGTCCCATGATCTTGAGGCAACTGAACTGTATTGTTGCAGTGCTTTTTCTCCTCCATCCCAATAACCAAACAGATTGATGAAATGATAAAAACAATAGTTCATTAAAAGAATGTAAGTGTTTTAATTGCAACCTGATATTTTCCAACAAAATAGCATTTTAAAGCTTATTTCTCCTCTACTTCACTTTAGTTAAAGATTTTGTTCCCCAAAGTCTTTATTCCGGTTCTTTGAGCTAGGCTCACTTCTGGATTGAAAAAACATTCTTTGATTTTGAGATCATATCATACACTAACATACCTTTTGCATGGAAGGACCAACTTTGACATGTATCCAAGGGCAAAATTGATCAATTTCTGGAGAAGTTCATCACCCTTAAATGCTTTCAAATTCTGCAGATGAAGTGAGAAAAAGCAAAATTTTACAAAATGATCTAGAGAAACATGGGGCAACAGTGAAAATCTTAACAGTAGTAGGCTACTAACTGATCATCGACAACTAAGAGTAATGCAGTGTGCTGTGCACATGGTATTGAGGGTTGGGGAGGGAAAACCACGTGACCCGTATGTCCATTTACATAATCCGCTAATAGAAAACAGTGACTGATCAATCAACTATCTTGTTGAGAGTGGATGATTGTATGCTACTTCATCTCCTAATATAGTAAATGAGATCTACACAATAATACTATATGAGCAAGATTACAACCACTTTAACTTTAAACACAATAAGACATCCTTGTGTTAAAAAGAGACTGATTTGTTAAAATACACAAATGGATGCAAGCAAAAAAGTATAAACAAAATCCTCAAATACACTAATGGTAAGACATGCAAGATAAATATAATGAAATACCTGTTGACCAATCTGGTCCTTGCCCTTAAACGCAACAAGACCATTCTCAGCAAAGACATAATCAAACTTCTCTGACACTGTTGAAACAAAGAAGATGTAAAGATAAAACTTATTAAATATTTGGGTGTGGCTTGTTTAAATGTTTATTGCTTGGAAGAAAATAAAATTGAGATTAGCAAAAAGCGTAAAGGGTTCAATACTGTAGCCTACATGAAGAAACGGGTGTGGCTTGCTTAAATGTTTATTGCTTGGAAGAAAAAAAATATTGAGATTAGCAAAAAGCGTAAAGGGTTCAATACTGTAGTCTACATGAAAAAACTGTGAGGACAATGCAAGTAATGCAAAAGAGGAAATAGTGTGGTCCATACTAACATTGGGAGAAAAACCCATGAAGGGAATAAATGTATACACAAAAGAAACTACGGAAAATAAGGAGGTAAAACTATCCTTTTCAGGACAAAGGAAAAACTAGCTATCAAAGATAGGAAAGAGTTTACAATTGGGAAAGAATATCAGAAGATTATATAGGCTATATTCAAGCTTATGTTCAGTTTACTCAGCTTGAAACTATTGACTAAAAATAAAAACGCGGGTCCTGTCGAGTCACAACAAAAGTCATTGACTCAAGCTGGATGATGCAACCATCACTTGTGTGTATGCAGTAAACTTCTAATAGTCATGAAATCAACAGATAGTCTAAAAACATTGCAGACAGTTGGCTTTGAGGAATAGTGAAAAATGGGTGAAATTTTGTAATCCATCTAGATCTAGGAGTACAGAGAGCAGTGTTTTATGAAAGAGAAAACAACAAACCTGACTAATCAAAACTCATGCATGCTGGTGTTATTGAAAGATGCATTCATTGATAAATTGCAAAATTTAGAAGAGAAAAGAGATAATTCATTCTTTAATTTTTGAGTCTTTCTCCAAGATTCAACCATACTCGTACACGCAGATTAAAAGAAGAGAAGTTAAAATTACGCCCCCCCCCCTCCACCCCTCAAGCTAAACAAACCAAGCCATGCTTACTGTATTCTGTGCCTCCCATCTGCTCAGCAATTTTCACCAAGTCAGATCCTCCAACCAGACCAATCAGTACTTTTTCTTTCAATTTATCCAAGAATTCTTTGACATCTTGGGTAATGACCTGAAAAGGCAAAAATTATAAACAAACTATTTATGAATGTGGTAGGCCTAGAGATGAGGGTGAAAGGCAGAGATCAGGACAGTGTCTTTGTCTTCTCCCCAATCCCCAACTGCATGCACACTACAATTTTTGCTATCTCACCAATACAGACCTCTACAAGCCACTTTCTCCCCTCTGTCAACAAAATCCTGTTTCCCATTGGTGAAAAAAAAGGGGGGAATATTATTGGTTCAGATTACTTCATAAGTCTCCGCTTAAGGTCCCCGTCCTTAGGAGCAAGGAAGCTGCAAGACCAAGACTTCAAACGGGACCCTAGCCGAATCATCAAGGTAACAACTCCATGGAAAATCATTGACTAGAATAAGCAAGCTTTGAAGATGGGCTTCATGCCTTACGTCATTCAAAAGGTAGATAACTTTGATGATCAATCATAATAGTCTTTCATACTTTTCCTTTATCCAATTTTTATCTGTAAACAGTTAATAGCTTTCCTCTTGTTCCCATTTCTATGCTCCTGTTTTAATCCATTTTTCTGTAGTGCAAATTGTATTGGGAAAACTCAGCATTAACACCTTAGCGTGATCCTGTCAGGGCAGACGTTGTAGCCTATTTCCTTCCTCCCCGCTCTTTCCATCTTCGATCTTGAGAACTAAAATATAATCCCATTCACAAGAGAGGATGGCTCATTACGTGGCCACCCTTGTCAGCGCATCATAGCTGTAAGAATGTGTAATGGGGAACTAGCAGTCATCTCGTCACACATATACGTGTGACGAGATGACTGGTTACCGTTCAGATGAATTAGAAGATAAGATTCCAGCCCCAAGCTAAGGCAGATTGTAGGATTGTGTCCAGCCGCCCATGGCTGTCTTGAACTATGATACTCTGCTAAGGTGAAGTAATTCTTTTATAGATCTACACACATGTGAAATTTCTATAGAAGTAGAAGACATTTTTCACATGAATGAAATCTTGCTATGTCAGTCCAAACTGCAATTTCATTTTTCAATCTAGACTTCTAGATTCTAAATCAAACAAGTGCTGTCAAACAAATTATAAGATTAGTTCAGGATTCTGATTGGTAAGGTGTACCAGGATGTTATATTTTTATTGCAGGACTACATCTATGATCTAGAGTCTAGATCTAGATTTTTAGATCTAGATCTAGATCTAAGTACAATATTTTCCTTGTTGCATCATTCTTATATAAACTTCATTTCTTCTACTCATCACCAAGTCACCAAGTCCAAGTTGTGTCAAAATTGAAACTGGTTAATTTTGCTTTATTTGTATTTCCACACAATGAGGAGCCTTCAACAAACTGGGTTTAATACTGAATTTCCCATTTGGGGCTCAAGAACAGAGGACTTCCTCAGTCAATCGTCATCGGCCTCGCCTAGCCTAGCCAGACTGACCGTTGTGTTGTCTGCTGCCAACCCGGAATATGACAAAGATGAGATTAACGACATTAATCGGCTAGCTAAATTGAAACTGTACACAGAACACATATTTTCAAATGGCCTTAACACTTGAAACATAAATAATTACATTTCGAGCAGGAGTCAATGTCCCATCGACATCAAATAAGCACAGAGTTGACGTGTCACGTTGAGACGCTGCCATGTTCGTAGTTAGTAAACGAAACCCAGCGTGAAGCGTAAGGAACGTAAACTTTATACCGGAAAGAGTTGGGGGTGTGGTCAGTGTTCCCAGATTTTTCTGTTTGGTGTGGTGTAAATTCAAAGATCACGTAAACTTTCTCTCGTTAATATCTAGATAGTTTGCAAATACATGCGGTTAATAAAATCTTCTCCATTAACACTGCGATAACTCTTCAGTTTTATCTCAATATTTTGAAATACGTCGGATACCTTTTGTGCTGTCGGCGAAAGTACTACAGTCATCTCTAAATTTGTAAACGCAGCCTTGCAATTACAACGTACCTACCCAAGACTTATTAGCTTCGCCAAGATGTGACGGGCTCTACCAAAGCCTCGGTCCGCGGCGCGGTTTGCGTGGAACGAAGGAGAGCGCGTTAAAGCTGACCTACTAACACGAGCGCTGCTATAACATGTTACTACG
>JAUKPP010005568.1:0-28806 GCA_032273245.1 Phyllaplysia taylori | reverse complement strand
ACACACACACACACACACACACACACACACACACACACACACACACACACACACACACACACAAAACAACAACAAAACAAACCAACAACCACCCAAAAATACTAATAATAACAAAAAGCTTTTAAAAAAACATTAAAGAAACCATCAGGGAGTAGCTTCAAGAGGAGCCTTTCATATCACACACTATGACAGACAGATAATCCTAATATAATTTGTAGACATCCTTCCAACTTATGATGCACAATGGAATGAATAATACCCTCTGTATGATGGCATGAGATATATACACACATACAAGCACACACAGCACAAACCAGAGTCTGTGGTGTAATGGTTAGGCGCTTCGCCAATCACGCAGAGGACATGAGTTTGATGTCTGCATGGGGCAGTGTGTTTGATTGAGTATATTCGTTTTCCTGTTGGGACAATGTCCCTCTCAGCCCGGGTTGGCCCTGACAGGCAGGGTCGGGGTCGAAGTAGCCCGTCCCTTAAATGACCTTATAGAGCTGCAAGGGACGTTAAGCCGAAACCAAACCAAACAAAACACAGCACAAACACACAAAGAGATACTTGTATCAACACACAAACATAAACAGAGTTGAGCTGCCACTCAAACTGAAGCATCCCGTGCACAGAAGCTGACGAACTCACACATACAAGCACAGAATATTCAATTACAAACACACACACACGCACACACATACACATAAAAACCAACAAAACCCATACACATACACACACAGGCATACAGACACTATGTTCATAGACACATGATATACGATAATCAAACAAAAGGTAAAATCTTGTGCTCCACAGAGAAAAGAGAGGTCTGTTCAAGATGGAAGGTGCAGGCTAAAACTTGTATGTACCAGCTGAAAAGAGCACATCTACTTGATCTTAATACAGCCCAAACACTGACAAAAAGGCTTTGCCACTACAGTTAGCATCAAGTCTGCACAAAGCATATTCACTCACACTAAAAGTATTTATTTGAATTAATAACCACCTCCAATAGGATCAGATGCAGATTTCAGAGTCTTCGAAAAGCAAATCCCTCGAGCAAGCATTGTGCTTTCATATATAATTTAATGTTCTCCCTTCCCCTGCACCCCCCCCCCCCCTGCTCATCTTCCTCCTCTCCCCACGATGCAAGTCTCCTTCAGATGTTTCAGATGTATGAATCATGAAAAACAAAAGTAAAACAAAAATAAACACTGAAAGGATAAAGACACAGAGAACCCTCAATGCCAGTCAGCTTCTGTTCTTTTTTTAGTAATTTCAGCACAGCAAATCAACACACGCATTTGTTAACAAGCATTCTAAGACTCATGTATCCCATGAATAGATAACAGCTACAAAGTTAAGCAATGTTTTCCCCTGATTAACACCAAGCAGGGTTCATCGAATTTCCAAACCACAAGAATCTCAAACAATATTCATAATGTGTTATTTGGAGCCACTTCACAGACCTGACATTTATTTATAGAGCAACACAGAGAAACTTCTGACAAGGCTTGTACAGGAAAGAAAAAAGAAATAAAGATGTGATTTCAAAAGATCACAAAATAGTTGACAACGGAAGATTTATAGACTAAAAACAATAGAAATTATAAAGGATTTTAAGAGCAAGGAAGAGAGCAGGGAACAAAATTATGTTCTGAAAGAAAAAAATGCTTGTAACAAAAAAACAAGAAAGAAAATAATGCTGCATTCAGACAGCTGAAACAAAGAAATAGGTCAAATTTGAACAAAATATGTCTACATGTATTCTAGATAGAAACATAGCAGACCAAAGACAACGAAACATTCAAATTAAAAAAGAAAAAAAATCCCATCCCCTCCCCACAATCAACAAGTGAATGCAGAAACAGGAAGATAAACAGCCAAAAGTGTACACCTCTAAATTCTGCAAGATTTTCCTCAGACGTGTCCTGAGAGCCTGTAATATGAGAGGCAAATTCTAGTGAGCAATCACAAGAAGGAAGGAGTATCTACGATGACTTGCATTGCTACTACTCGTAACTATAGTGCCTAGCAAGTAGAAAGATGAGTGCAAAAGAAGAAGAATATAATTGTTTGTAAAAAACAAAATCTATCCTACTTTCTAAAGAGCTGTGTCACAGAGTAACAAATCCAGGAATGTGCATCAATGTTCATGGAGTGGAACATCAGGATGTGTGCAATGAGAAAAATAGAGGAGAAGAGATTGAATTGAGAGAAAAACTTAAGGAAGCAGACAATAAAGGAAGAAAGAGAGAAAAGAAAGGGAAGTTGGATATAAAGAAAAGAACATCTGGTTGATCCACACTTTCTTTTGTTGTGTTTTACAGTGCTGTTGACACTCTAAGGTCGTATAAACGCCTGAAAGTAGATTAGCACGATAGCAACTTTTTAATGGACAGAAAAGTATCTAAAGGGGACAAACAGGAGAGAAAGAATGAAAGAAGAGAAAAAAGTATAAACATTTAGAGAAAAACATCCAATGGATAGAAACTTTCTTTTGTTTAGTTTTATGGGGCTGTCGACACCATAAGATAATTTCAAAGTGTGGAAGTAGATAAGGACAATAGCAACTTTTTAGACACCAAGCCTTTAACACTTTGTCGTCATTCGGTGCATATTATGTGCACCGTGCCCCGAACCAAGTTTGCCCATCCAGTCACTCGGTGCATATTATGTGTGCCGGGCCTGAGAAGCCGGATCGCATCACAATTAGCTGTGCCTGACCGTAATGGTTCTTTGTTCCTCTGGCTGTGTAACCACAAAGTGTCAAGGACCCACAGACTTCTTGCTCTAGATAGATTTTTTTTATTTTCCAAAGTGACATTGGAAACAGAGACAGGAAGCAAAGAATCATCTTACTTTCTCCACATATTACGCGCACTGCACAGTAAGGCGGAGTGTCCACTGATCTGTTTTGTCAGTTGCAGGCCAGGCTCATCTATATATGATACATGTATATACATATGAGCCTGGCCTGCAACTGACAAAACAGGTCAGTGGACGCTCTGCCTAACTTGGAATACCAAGAGTTGACACACATATTACAACAGCCGTAAAGAATGTAATAATCGTTTCTCTTACCACAGCTTTACATACAGGATTTTATTCTCTCCATCCCATGCAGTTGATGTAGTGGCTAATAATATATATATAGGCCTACCTCGGCTAAAATGTTCGAAATCTTGGGTTGAAAGGAGAACGTTATTCCGAGGTCTTACTGGATGCACATATATCCTTTCTTTAGAAAAATAGCGCTAGGGAGACAATTATTTCATTTTTAGGCTGCATTTTTTGCCAAGCGGCACAGATGTGGATCATGGCTAAAAAATACCGGTCACAAAACATAGATATGGGCTACTTTGAGGCCGCATGTCAGGGCCTACCTGGGCTGGAAGGGAAAACAAAGTCCCAGCAGAGAGACGGAGAGACTTGTACAATGTGAGGAACAAACTCCCGTCCTTTGTGTGATAAGTGAACAGCCTAACCATTTTACGTAACAGATGATGATTGAAACCGGAAGGTGTGCCTTGGTGAACATTGTGAGGGATTTGAAACTTACGTTATTCTTAACCAACGTAAATCTACAAAGACAAAACACTGAAAAAAGTGAAAAATATTAGTGATAAAACAACAAAAACTTAAAACAAATGAATAAAATCCAACAATGCCTCTGATAACAAACAACTTTTAATAATTTTTTTCAAATTTTGTCATTAAAATTCGTCAGCATAATTAGCGTTAAAGCCTCAGTCCATTCTACATAGACAAGTTTTAAATCTACATACAGATACATACAATTACGAGCAGTCATTTATGCAGCAATGGATCATCGCAAAGTCAGAGAAACCATTGTTTCAAACGTTTCTCTCACATGAAATATCAAAGCAATATCAACAATAATTTGCTGAGCCAATAATATACTGACTCAATAAATAGCATGAAAATGACACAATATTAGATAATAATATGGACAACCTCTCAGAGATATTCCGCATCTGTGGATGTCTCAAAGATTTGTAAGACATTGTTTCTTTAGAATTATGTATGACAAACTTGTCCAGAGTAGCATAGCAAAGGTCTGGACCAAATCATGAAAAAGGATTTTTCCCTCTCAAGTCATCATAGATGAGACAAATCGCTGGTTGTTTTGCAAAAAGACGAGTTCCCCTCTCCATTCTTTGTACTATTCACCCTTATGCAAAACAATCAACGGAATTTGTCTCTCAGAATGACAGGGTTCTCCATTGTATAATCTCCACAGTTTTTGTTATGCCAATTTGTGACATCAAATTATTGACTTAACACAAAATGGCACAAATTTGCCCCACAAAAAATGTATTTCAAAGGGGGCCTATTGCTTTCACTTTGACCCAGAACAGTGATCAAACAGAGAACTAAACTGAAAAAAAATTTAAAACATTTTTTGTGTTCATAGTAAAGATTTGGAATGCCTTCAACAAAATTTTACTTAAAATAGGTTTGAAAAATATACAATAATTATATCTATTATCCTTGGATGTTTGCTTCTTCCCGTAAATACCAAAACTAAGTACAGAATTGATACCTTTAATCGTGCTTGAAACAGAGAGCAACAGCATAACATAACCTCGGAAGTGACAACATCGCTTTGTTTAAAACCGGTAAAGTGGTAACGAAAAACGAAAAGAAAAAAAACCCTCAGAACGGGGTCTCAGTGAAGCAAAAAGCTAAAGACATTACAAAGTGCATTTTCCCAAGTGAGATTTGAAGTAAGTAGCGTACAAGATTGACTTTTAAAAAGTGGAGATCGCTCCTGCTGGCAACATCGCTATGCTTCAAACTGGCAATGTAGTGAAAAAAAAATGAAATAAGTAAAAACATCAAGCAGAACTCGGAACGGGTCTCGGAGAAGAGAAAAGCAAAAGAAATGATAAAGTACAAAACTGTTTCCCCAAGTGAGATTTAAAGTATGTAAGTAGCTAAAAGATTAGCTCATGGCAAAGGTCATCGTTTCAGAGAACCAACAACAGCCTTTTCACCCCAATATCTAAAGCTCATTGAAGAAATTACAGAGATATTCAGCTGAAACAGTAAGCAATTCCTGAAGTCTGATGTATGGTAGGAAAACTAGTCGAACCTGCCCAAGACAATCACCCATTGTCAAGAAGAAAAGTGGCTGTCTTAGATAAGTGGTCATCTTGGACAGTGTCATTATATAGAAATTATACTGCAAGGGGGAAATAGGAGGCGATTGTTTGTACAGGTTTTCATCTTAGAAAGGACTGACTGTACACATACTCATTGCTGAATGTTCAAATACTGATATTTTCATACAATTACAACATTGACTGTAAACATCTCAAGCTCCATGAACAGTAGCCTACATTTCAAGTGAAAAGCTAACAACAGCAGTAACAGGTTTGTCCCCTGAAATTATGTTTGGTTAGGAAAGCAACAGTGTATGAAAAAGAGAGCTTTTGATGATACAATAAGCCATAACTTGACAATTAAACTCCTTACACAGACTGCCACACGCTGCAGTCTGTTACTCAAACTAGCCTCTCCCTAAACACCTTCACACAGACGTACTACTCCACGAACAAACACACAATTTACAAACATCTGACAAATGGTCTGACTAGATGTACACTAACAAAAAAAAAAGAAAACCACAGCCTCAAAATGTTGAATAAACCTAGTCGCACTGCAAAAGTGTCCTGAAACTAGATAGGTATTATCAGAGAAGTGGAGTACCTTCAAAGATATCTTTGAGTAAATTAAAAGATTTTGTCAAAGTGTGTATAGGTTAAGAGTATATATGTAATTGAAAAAGGAACCTATGGAAAAAAACCCAGACAATTACATAAAAGGAAAGTTTCAATCATTTACACTGCGACATCCTATTCTATATATATGTATGAAAACTAATCTACCACTATTACCATATATAGTCACAGAGCTAACAAGCCTCTTGCTACGTACTAAGAACACAGTCAGCAAAATTTCTCCCATGTGTTGGGGAGAGTAGAGATGCCTTGTGGCAGTGTATGGTCACTCGAGTTGCATTTCACTGATAAAGTATGAGGTAAAAAGCAACAAATGCCCTGACACAACACCGGGGTGGACAAAGAGAAGAGGATTGGGAGGTGGGAGGTGGGGGGGGGGGGGGATATCTATGAAAGAGGAAAGAACTTGGACCCCTATCTCATTGGCACACAAGGCTTGTGGTGGATAAAACTTGGTCGGCACTTATGTACCCTACACCCTCCAACGTTCCTACAAAATACTTAAAGTGGGATACACGAAGCTCATCACCAGTGAGAATTGTCTAAATGCTCCTATCCATAATCGGTTGTACTCACAGTAGCTCACAAAATCATGAGCTGACAGGATGAGTTCAGCAGAAAATTACTCGCATATTGAATTTACACTTTTGTGGAATGGAACATTTCATTGAGAAAACTGGTGACTAGCTTCATGCATCCCACTATTACACTACAAAGCCATAAACATTCAGCCAGATACAACTTATCACCATGATGGCAAAAGGGTATAAAAATGGTCATCTTGCAAAATTTTCTTCTCTAAGATGCATTTCATTTACGCTCATTCAAAAAGCCTTGTCTAAAAAAGACTTAACTGTTTAGCTACTTAGCGACATTTCAATGTCTACCAGACACGATTATGATAATGAGAACTAGACCTCCACTGGACTGTGTGATGAAAAGTACCGGGTAGACTAACAATAGAAGCTATCATATTACCCTCACAATCATATTGCCCCCTGATAAACCAGTGTCATCATAACTAAAAGTGGATTCTAATGCCCGGAAAAGCTAATTGCAAACTATTTCATGTATAACCTTTTCTACAACATTCTGTGTTTCACAAGAGAGATTTTCCATGCACACATAAAAACAAAAATGCCTGGTTCCGTAGATTAAAAAGATCTTAAAACTGATATTCTTTAAGTTACAAGAGTCTGATTAGAGGAGGGTAAAGTGTCCCAGCAAAAGAAAAGATTTTTCTTACATTGGGCCATCTCTTCAAATATGCAGACACAGTTGGCAGATCAGAAACAAAATTTGAGAGACAGAGATTGTGACGAAGGAGCTCAAAGATAGAGCTGACATGTGATAGATAGTTAAGATAGCTATGTTTGCTGTCACTTATTTTGCCTCTCTGAACAATTAATTTTAGTTGATTTCGTCATTCCATCTCTGGAAGGGTCGACTTCTCATTGTGTACTCACCACGGATATACACACAAGTGTGTCTTACAAGTGTGTATGTCCTAGACAAAAAAAACAAACAACGTTTTATTAGACAAAGACCTAAGAATATACGCATGGCAACATATAGTCACATGAACAACTGAGATCGAAGCACACATTGGTCAGCTCAAGCAAAAGTTAAAAACTTCAGCATGTTAAAATCTTCAGAGGGAGGTTGGAAGGGTTAGGAAGTAGAGGCAACAGAAACATTGAGCAAAAGCCCGACTATTTTGTAGGCAATACAGCGCCTGGGGTCTTCAGGTACATGCTTCAAACTGTTGGGGCAAATTAGGTTTCAGCAACATCAAGACTGAGCATGAGTTAGTTGAAAGTTACTTATTTATGGGGGCACCTGTTTCTTTTGCTGTTTTAGCTGAATGTTCACTGGACATATTGAGACATTTGTACATGTGCGAATACAGAAAAACATTTTTGTCTGCATCTCCCATACAGATTTCCTGTCTTGAGCAGAAAAACAACGACCCATGAGTGCTACACAGACTGCAAAATACAATGGCTTTCTTTATGGATTACAATTGCTTCTGTTCTTACTTGGGATTAACAGCTCGGAATGGCAGTAGCTTGGTGTGCAACAAGATTAACAATGCATAGACATACAAAAGACAAGTTACAGTTATTTATAGAGGCCCCAGCTTCTTTTGCTGTCTAACCCATACAAACAAAAAAGAATGCAACAAAAAAACCTTTATCAGACACCATTTCAAAACAGCACAAACATAACCCCAAGAAAACCAAAGCTCCAACATGTAAAACATATATACAAGGGATGCTACAAAGGTCCAGTGAAAGTAACTGGATGAAATTTTACAAAGTTGCAGTTGAATGAAAATAAGTGGATAAAATTTTACAAAGTTGTCGTCGAGTGAAAGTAACTGGGTGAAATTTACCAAGTTGTCGTCGAGTGAAAGTAACTGGGTGAAATTTTACAAAATTGTATTAGCAAACAAAAAGAAACCAAAAGGCAATAAATAGACAAGTATTACATGGAGTTCAATAGAAACAAATGCTGAGAATAACAATTGTTCTTTCACTGAAAATAAAGACAACGAGCACCCTTGCAAACATTACAGTAGACAAAATAGCTCAGGCTCAAGTGACAAAATATTGCGCAGGTATTTCTCACAGAAAACCTTTGTTTGAAATTCGAAAAAACATACAGTAAGAATAAAACATTCCGATACAAGGTGTAAAGTACATTGGCATCTGGTTGTGCTTTCATCTCACAGGACAGAGATTAGAAAAACAAACAAAAATTAACACATTTCTAAGATCTTGCAAAGGAGCAAAGAGTACAAAGATGAAGGCAGACATTTCATCCCTTTAAGAAACCCGCAGCGATTTGCACTGAGTAGAGTGTTGCTTGAGTATAAAAGTCCACATTTACAGTCAATTAAGTAAAGGCAGAGTTGAAAATAAAAAATCATGAAATCACTTGCCACACAAGATATCTATTTCCGCCCGAAAAAATTTTCTTCGTCATAAATTAGACAGGGAGCTTGAAGTCAACATACAGGGATTCCAATGACAAAACCCACGAGCTATTCTGTGTTCACACTCCCTCTTGCTTTACACCTCATAGATAATAATAATGATTATAATAACGATAATGATGAAATGATTAATAATCATAATGATAAAACTATACTAACAACAACAATAATTAAGAACAACAATTACAATATTATTGATACTTATTCAAATTATAATTACAACAGCCATGACAATAAAAATGGTAGTCATGAGTTGTATTTCCATAGTCCATACTCCTGTTCACAAGCAGGTGACTTGCGATACACAAGTGACCCAACATTGTAGAAAACAACATCTGAGGCATGTTCATTATGATGGAAACAACAGCAACATTAACAGTAATAAGGCAAAATTCAATTTCTGTGAATTTTTCAAACAAAGCTCTCCAGGGAAGAAAAATAGCTGCCCTTTGAGAGCTTGGCTCAGTCTGTCAAGTGCATTATATCCTTGTTCAGGCTGAAGGTTGAGAAACAGAAATATACTCAAGCATTGTATTTATGCAACCTGCATGTAACTCTTGGGAAGCAGATTGACTAGTAATAATAGTCACAAAGACTTGAATGTTTAAAAGAAACAGCTGAGTCGAGTACCCAAGAAGCAGCAATTTTTTCCTGAAAGGTTTTAGCATGAAAAACTCACAGCAATGGAATCTGGTCTATAAATAGAAAGGAAAAGATCACGGTCGTGTTTATGCATGGTTTGATCAGCAACAGCAACAACAACAACAACAATGGTATTAACAACATCCATAAGGGAAGTCAGATGGGATAACTTTCCCTGGTACAGAATGAGTGAGATGGAATAAAAAACACCAAGCAAATCTGTCCTTTAACAGGGCCTAAAAGCCAGTCTCACATATGACTTGACTATCCAAGTCCTCATCAAATGGACCAAACAAAATTGAATTCTCTCAGTCACCACTTTAGTTAAAAACAAGAGTTCCACAGTCACTATAACCCTGACCGTACACAAATAATACTTGAGAGGGAAGCAAAAGAACACCAAACATCACACTGGAGTCTCACTCATGCCGGAAAAATATGTTAAAAAATTTCCACATTAGTTAAAATACACACCCAAACCAGGCAGCTTATGTAAATACTTAGAGAAAAAGTCAATAAATATCAACAGACCTGTCCCGAACACTAAAAATAGTGCACTCTTCTCGAAAAAGCTAGGTTTTCCCGCAAGAGAGGGGGCAACACTGCTGCTTCAATGCATTGCATAAAAACAAGCTGAGGTTTTTCCAGTGAAAGTACCAAGTTGGGGAATAAACTATTAACTTAGCTTTCAGGACAGCTTGACATTCTGTTTTGCACTACACTCTGAAACTTGGGAGTCACGGAATTTCTTAAGAAGGACGAAAATTTGTATTTTTTCTGTTGCAAAATGCACTGATCAATATCACACTCACTAATATTAAATTCCGTGACAAAAGGTACCACGAACAGATGTACGTAAATGATGAATTGGATTCCCTCTAATGAAGACACGCAAAGCCAGATATGTCCACTCATGACGAGCGTCTTCAGGCAAACAAATGAGAAGCCAGAGAAATGCCACAGCAATGGTGACAATACTAATACTAATTGCTAAGACGGGTCCGTTTCTAAAACTTATATTGCAATAACCTCAATTTGTGTAAAATACAATACACTGCACCGCATTTGTGAAACACCAGCATAGATCAGGGTCAAAGCATGAATGAATTCTGAAGTGATCTATACTTTCGTATTCCTTTCGTTAAAACCATGCTGTTGAAAATTCTCTTAAATGTTTTGTTTCACTTACCAAATGCAGCATGTGGATAAACAAATGCTGAATTAGAGAAGGAGACACAATGACCACATAATTATATATCCGGTATATGGCACACCCATAAACTGTCTCATATGACAAATGCAGGCTTGCCAACTTTTCAGAAAGCAAATTAGGGACAATCCAACGCTCTTATGACCACTGCTGTTAAGCACATAGAACCGGGACAAAGAACCCGTGCTTAAAACTTGCCGGAACCAAGACAGCAACCTCAAAGAGGAATGACGCAATGAACCTGATTTCTGCTGGTGTTTCACGAGTGGTGTAAATGCTGAATAGAACTTGAATAAATATCAAACCGAGAAAAAGAAAATCTTGCCCCTACCAAATGAAAGCAAATGCTGACAATTCAGAACACAAAAGGTCAAAACTGCAAAATTTTACGGCCCTTTTCTTGCTAAGTGCGGGCTACTCCGTTTTCCCTCCCCTTGTCTGTGCTGCGTCGAGCGACCAGAAGTCTCTGACGACTGCGATGGCGCTTTGCGAACTTTCCCACCAAACACCTGGGACCCTATCAACTTCCCGCTTGGCTTTGGGCCCTCGAAGGATCCTTGACGGGCTCTGCCAACCTCTTTCTCCATGCTGCGACTTTTCACAGCCTGTGTTTGCTCCAAAGGGAAAGAACCTTGGCGTCGATGACGCTGGTGGCCGCTGCCCCCACCTTTTTTGTTCCTGTTTCCGGAGAGTTCTTTGGAGGATGTTGTGTTTAGATCTGAGTTCGGTGCCCAACCAGTGGGGGTGGAGGTGGCGGATTCTGATTTGGTGAATGTTGGGGTGTCTATTGGGGAGGCGGGACTTTGAGGGGCCGTGGAACATCTTGGCTTTGACAGGGGAGGAAGAGGAGGGGGAAGGGGAGGGGGGGAGTTTGATGGAGGTGGGGTCCTGACCGGGGGAGGAGGGCGAGGTGGGGCTTGTCGGGAACTGTTGAAAGACGCTGACATATTCTCATCATCCGAGGCGAAAGCAATGAAAGACGGGCAGGGGACTGATGTGTTGCTGGGACTGAAGTGAGCCTGAGACGGGGGCATGGCGGCCGAGGAGGTAAATCCTGAATACTCATCAACTCCTTGAAAAGGTTGCGAGTATTTTGTAAAAGACTGTGATTGGAGGAGCAATGGACTTTTCCTACGTTGGTATGATTCTGCGGCATGTCCGTTCATCCCACACAAACACACTGGCTGGGTGAAGGACTGGGGGACATTGTCAATGACATTACACTCCATCTCTGGCCTCTCTCTTGTTGGACTGGCTGGGAACTTGAAGCGATTCTCCGACAGATAGTTGTCCGACAGGAAGAATTCAGTACTCCAGCCCGACCGCATCCCTTCACCCATGCTCCAAGTCTGGATTGGCCGAGGGTTAACGACGGCTGAAGTCCTTGCCATCTGATGTCCTTGACCTCTTCCTGCCCATCTGGCGTTGTTGGACGTGTTCTCACCCAGTTTGCGAACTTTGTTGCGGTGATATGGCGGGAGTTTGAACTCGGGACTCTCGTTCAGACGACCCAAGCCAAACTTTTGGCTCGGGGGAGTTTTTTCAAGAGCAACGCTACCAATGGTAAACTGAGGGGAAGTCTTGTCATCCTCTCTGTCTATCACAGCTTGGCCACACCCACTAAGTCTCCGTCCACTCTCACCCGTAGATGCAGACGAGGACAAGAACCCACAAACTCCCTCCGACCCTAGCGTTGGAGTTAAAACTGATCTTCCCCCTTGTCCATGCCGCACCCCCGGTGCCTGCCTACCCTGTCCCTCATCTCTTTGGTTCTCCTTATCGCTCCTGTCGCTGTCGACCTCAGCCCCGCCCCCTTTTCTTGTTGACCCCGCCCCAAACAAGACGCCTGCAGATGATGAAAAGCTTGGAGTCTGTACAGGCTCTGTCTGCTTCGTGTTGTTCTGTGCACCTGTCGTACTGAACTCATCCATGCTGCCCGCCTGCTTCAGTTTCTTCTTTCGCTTCTTCTTGGAGCCCTGAAACATAACACAATTTACATGACAGATGCAGCTTTTGGTGGCACAATAGAATAACTGGAACAAAAAGAGATACATCCCCCCCCCCCCTCCCATCCCCCTCAGAGCATAGAATACCACAAAACAAGTTCACTATAATATAATATAACCATAACAAACAGAAATTCCCATCATACTTCCTTTTCTCATACCACACTCAACTCCAAGCCCCAAACAAATTCTTCCTCCCAATCCATCCTGAAGAAGCATGCTATGATATGTACGTTGGAATTCCAGGAATTCTCTTTTATGATAGTAGTTTTTATTTTAAAAAAAAAATAAAGTACAGTGTGTTTTTTCCCCTTGATATTTTCAATCAAAATTATTCATTGCACTGGATACTGATCATAATCACTTTGAAGTTTTCTTTAAATAAAAACAAAAAAAGTCTATGAAATCACACATCATAAATGGCCTTGGAAGTTTTCAATAAATATTACATATTTTACAGTAAACACATCACAAGTGGCCTTGGAAGTTTTCAATAAATATTACATATTTTACAGTAAACACATCATAAATGGCCTTGGAAGTTTTCAATAAATATTACATATTTTACAGTAAATGAGAAGAGCTCACCTGTCCAACCCCCGTGGTGAGAACACCTGATCCCCCTGTGTCGCTGTGGCTGTGAGGCATGGACGCCGCTGCACCTAAAGCTGGAGGGAATAGACAAAGGAATCATTAGCTTAACATAATATAAAACTTATACTTTTGGATTTATTTAACGATATACCTCACCTGAAAGCTGGCTCTACGAGCTTCACAATACATTTTCAAAACACGACAAAGTTTTAAGACTTTTTTCGATTTTCAAAATTCTGCACTTTTGCTTCTTAAAAATGAACTTGAGCATAGCTCACATAAGATACCTTTCTAAATGGTGTTGGTTTGGTTCGGGTTTGATTTTACTCCCCTTGTGACACTGTAAGACGAGCTACTTCAACCCTGTCTGTCACAGCCAACCCGGGCTGGGAGGGACTCAACATCCCAGTAAAAAGATGGAGATGTTCCTCCAACAATGGGATCCAGATCCTGTCCTGTATGCAACAGGCAAACAGCCTAACCACTACACCACAGAAGCTGATTAGAAGGTGTCAGAGCACAAAAAGAAGTCACCATAAATACTGCCCAACAATAAAAAAGATGTCAATAACTCTGTTCCCCTTGTTTAGAAGGGTGCCCGATTTCATGGAGTCGTAACACAGTCAAAGATGCTGACGCCTCTAAAAAAAACTAACTTCAAACTAACTAACTAATGTAACACATATCTCATCTATTACTCACCTAAACTGGTCTCACTCGACTGTCGTTTCAAAGATGTACCGGACCCCGCTACCAGACTAGCCACGCCCACATCCGAGTTCCTGCGCTGTGCGGCGGAGGCGTCCGTGTGCTCCAGGTGAGGCTGTCTCGGCATGGTGTCCAGCAGGAACTGATGGTCAGCCAGACTGAGCCCAGGCTTGGAGCGGCCGCGGTACGAGGAGATGAACAGCCAGAGGAAGAGGATCACTTGGAAGATGGACAGAAGCCACTGTCGCTGGTTCAGCTGGGGTAGGGTAAGATAAGATAAATGGTTTTATCCACCAGGGAAATTTTGTTTGCTTTTTAAGGTTGGACAGCACCATTGACACAGTAAAGCTTCAATGTAAGACCGAAAAATCATATGTTGGGAAAACTCAGCGTGGACAAGTTCACACCTTGGCGTGATCCCGTCCGGGCAGACATTGTAGCCTACTCCCTCACCTCCCCTCCCCCATTCATGATCAGTATAAAAACAGATATTTCATCAAATTCACGACGGTGGATGATTAGTAACGCGACAGGTGGTACAATGTGAACAATTATAGTGCATGCTCTGGTCTTAGTTTAGTATACTATTTTCTGAAATGTCAGACCTTAAATGTTTTAGTCCCTTCATAGCGGGGCCTTAGGGGTGGCTTTTATATAATAAAAATTCTGTTTTCTTAAAACCACGGGGCACTATGTGAACTGGGACCAACAGTGGTGGGAGCTTGGGCGTAGACTACTGTAATATTTTTTTGAAAGTCTCAAGGACAAACTTCTGGCACTAGAACTTTACTTCTTAATAAAACATCATTTGAATGATAGGTCTACTATACTGGAGAGAGGAGGATCTTTTCCCAGAATTCTGCAAATTGACTGAACTTTGTGCCTTTATCATCAGGACTCACCTCCTTGCCCATGAGGTCCATCTGTCCTTGCAGCACGTCTACAACACGTGTCAGATTCATCACCTTCTGCTCCAGCACAGCAATGGCAGCCTTATGGTGGGCCTCCTGGGGGAACACAGAACAAATGATATTGTATTAATACAGGTGAGATTTGTTTTAGTTAAGGTATTAAGGCACTTTTAACATTATAAGCTCATTTCAGTGCCAGGAAGTAGATTAGGACAAGGACAAAAGCAACACAAAGGAAGTAGAAGGAGCAGACCCCAACAGAGTGCGTGCAAACCATGCTCTAAAACAGAAAAGAAAAGTGTCAGTTTCCAATGACTTTTCATCCCATATGCTAATTGTTTCCCATTTACTGCATTGCCAACCCTCGTCCCTTGCTCACTCTGGCGTTGCACAGCAGCGACTAACTTTGGTGTCCGTGAGAACTGTGAATGAATTATGAGTTTCTGTGTATTTTTCCTATTGCTTCCCTTGTTCAGGGTACACAAACATGCCATTGTGCTCTAAATTTCCCCCAAAGGGATGAACACAGTTAGATCATTTCAGATCAGGAAGTAGACAAGGACAATAGTGCCGAGCCAAGGCAGACCGACGTATCTGCAAAGATTAAAAATTTTTGCATCTTCGTTTAAAGATGCTGCTATGGTTCTTCAGTTACGTCTGTTTGCCATAGAGAAATTTCCTATTTGTAGTGCAGATACGTCTTCCTCCCATTTAGGCAAGATGCGGAATGGGTATGGGCGTTCATTTAAACAAAGATGAGGGGATTAATAATTTTTGCAATATGTTGGTCTGCCTTGGCAGGGCAGAATAGTAACAGATAGAAAAAAGTAAAAGGATCAGACCACACCAGAGCACCTGCCAAACACCCATAGAATGACTGATGGGAATGGAACAAATCTTTTATAGAAATTCAATAATGCGAGAGAATCCACCCCAAAACAAACCTAAGGAAGACTGGTGTCCAGTCGAAAATTTGTCTAATTTTTCATTAAACCAGTTAGTTTTACCATGAATCATGCCATGTTAGTACATTTCTGAAGTCTTGTTGAGGTTTGCAATTTTCACTACTGTTTGTAAAACAACTTGACAGACACTAATAAAAAGTAAACTCCGCGTGTACAAACCTTCTCCTCCGACTGTGCCACATGAATGTTGAGTCGACCCACAGTTTTGTTGACAAGTTTCATCATTTCCTCACTCTGTTGCTTAAAGGCTCGGCTCAGCTCCTCCAGATATCTGTATGGAAAATCACATTAACATTGTGTTTTAAAGTAGAAAGCACACAAAGACATGGTGTAACATCCCATACTAATTTTGTTTTCGACGCACACAAAGATATTGGTTGATTGTGAAAACATATTGGGGGAAGGGAAAGAAGGTAGAGGAAAAAAAGGTTAGTTTAAAGTTAGTTGTTTATAGAGGTGCCAGCATCTTTGGCTTTTTTAACTTCTTGGTAACACCAAAGGTGTTAAATGCTCTATGACACCAGTGCATTACGAGTGTGACGACAATCAAGAGCGGCCTCCCATGGACACTGCTTTTCTTGGCTGGGCCAGGCTTCGATTGCACCGTCGAGCACTATTGACATGGATTACCTCATGAAGACGCCGGGTACGCTTCAATGCTAATCTCATAAACCTTATATAATCTCTGGTAACAAGGAGAGAAAAAAAGGTCTGAACAACTTTACAGCATCTTTCACTTTTTACAAGATATTTATTTCTTTGCTTGTGCTTGGTTTTGGTTTTACTCCCCTTGGAATGCTGAAAACTCATTTGAGGCAGACTGCTCTGACCCTCAAGGTAAAAGACTACCATACTGAGAACAAGAGGTTTACTGTACACTGTATCCATGAATGGTATTATTATGCTTCTTTTAAGACATTTTTTTGTCATCACTTTTAGTTAAAATGTTTACATTACTAGACAAAACTATAAATGAACATCTACTGTGATCTTTACGCCATGTGTCCTTGTTATAACCACAAAGGAGTTTCCTCTCTGGAGAATAAAGTTTATCTATCTTATCTTATCTAAATACAGCCAAAGAAGCTGGTGCCTCTATAAAAGAATAACTTCTTCCTAACTACTTTGACCCTGCCCACCAGGGACTACCCGTGCTGAGAGGCAAACACGAGATCCCAAGAGGGAGTGTGATGTGAGATGGTCATCTATCGTGTGGAATGTTGTGTCAGACAAGTGGTCAAAAGAGATGTGGACACCATGAGGATGTAGAAAGTGCCCAGAGGTAAAACCTAGTGACTACAAATTTTTCAGATTGGAGCTAATGCTTAAAAATGGTCTGCTTTGGGATTCCAACGTGCTCTGTTTGATTGCTGTTACATTTCGTTTGGTAGTTTTCCCATGCCGCTCTAGTGTTGTTTGATCAATAGACAAGAAAATGTGAGATGTTTGAACTGTTTCCTTGTTTTTGTAATAAAGTGATCTGAACTGGTTACTGGGTTTTTATCTTGGGAGGGTAGCAATATAGACAAATAGCCAATTTACCGTTTGGTCATGGACACATTCTGCTCCAAAGCCACAATGCGATTGCTCAGTTTCATGATAGACATGTCCCTCTTGGAGCTGGAGGACAGTCCGACCTTGACCAAATCCACACCCTTCTTGGACGTCCCGCTCGACTTCTGAGCCCCGTTGGTACCCTGACCTCCTCCTGTGCCGTTGACGGACTGGGTGGGGGGAGTTGTTGGCTGACCCCCGTTGTTGTCTTGGGGCGACTCGGATGGCGATGATGACTTCTCCAAACCTTGCACGTTGGGATCTTGACCTTCAGGAGTTGCTGCGGCAACCTGCTTGTCCACTGGTTGGTCCTCTCCTTTGCCTGGTGCCTCGGCTTGTCTTTCTAAGGACGACGGTGTCTCGGGTATAGGGAGAGCTGCTTCGTCTTGGGAGTCCTCGGACAGCACAGTGGGAGAGGGCGCCACCTGGGACAGAGATATTGTCAATATTCTAAATGTGATATTATCCATTGATATTATTGTATTAAATTTCAAAATCTAGGAGATGATTTTAGATTTTTTTTAATGATAAAAGAAACAAAGCAGAACTACTTGGGAGCCAAAAACTATACTGGAAAGATTGAGAAAGAGAAGGATACGGGTATCATTGTTATAATAGAAAAAAATTAACATTATCCCGCGCAACGAACGGGGATTTGCACTAGTATATGCTGAAAAAAATACGGATATATCATACCTATACGCATTTTCACCATTCACAAGCATATTACAATACACATGTATACAAACACACACACACAAAGATACACATACTTTGAGAAACAGCGAGTCTGTGATGTCCGTGGCCTCCTGCTGCACAACTCGCGACTGTTGAATGTCAAGGCCGGGGGTGAGCACCGAGGCCGCTCCATGCTCAAGGTCGTCGTGACTCGACAGAGAGCTGGGCTCCAGTGTCTCCGAGCGAGTGCTTGAAACATCTGCGAAAGTGAAACTGGTAGACTGCGATGATGACAGCCCGTCCCTGCTGCTCTTCTGGGGCTGCTCTTTCTGCTGCTGCTGATGATTATTTTGCTGCTGCTGTGGGGGTGCTGCCAAGTCTACCGCTGGTGGGACAGACATTTGTGGGTGAGGAACGCTTGAGCCCCCCGATTTAATCGAGGTGAGTGAGGAGTCAGAAACAATAGCCAGCGACAAACCAGGATCTTGGCTAGATTGCAACTCTACAGCCTTGTCTGATTTCACAGGATCCTTTGATGGCAGATCTGCGGTAGGGGTTTGAATGCTCTGTGCCTTGCTCTCCGTCTGAGAAGATGAAAATTCTACCACTTTCTGGGGCTGCTCTTTCTTCTCTGCCGAGGTTGCTGGGGGCTTGGATGACGGAATCTTTGTGTCCAGTGTGACAAAGTCGGGCAGAAGAACACCTGGATTCTGAAATGGTCAAGAATGTACAGAAAGAACGTAAGTACTGTTTGTTTTGTTTAATTGTTTAGGGTTTTACTGCTCCATTGAACATAAGCGCATGCCGGCAGCAAAAATACCCTATGCAACAAACATCACGGGTTTCATTACTACTAATATCCTGGACGTTTGCAAGATAACGATTATTTACTGGCCCATCACTAGCGGTAACTGTGGTGTCGGTAGTCTAGTGATTAGGCTGCCTGACTTGTAATTGGAAGGTTGTGGGTTCGAATCATGGCTCAAGCCCGACGATGTGTCCTTGGGAAAGCCATTTTACACAAATTTTCCTCACTTTACCCATGTGTGAATGGGTACCCGGCTATAGACAGTGTAAGATCTTGTCAGTATGTTAGTGTTGAAGCGCTTGTAAGATGGCTGCTTGCACTGTATACTTCCAAGAAAGTTGAGATGGTCTCTGAGTGACTAAGTCTGCTGGGATAATAATGATTGTAAAGCGCATAGAGCCAGTAATTAGGATATGCGCTATATCAATGCAATCCATTATTAGCACAATTCAGATCTGACAGCACAAAGGAGGACTCAGAGAGCTGTCATTGATGACCTGCGCTCCCAGTGGAGTGAAGGGCATAACTAAAGAACTAACCAACAATGAGTAACAATTGCTCAATGTCGAATGAAAATGTCTGTGGTGATTTAAATAGAGGATAGATTGTAAAGTGCATAGAGTGTGTTTTTGAGAGAGGGATATGTGCTATAGCAATGCAATTTATTATCACAATCATTGATATTGGTTTTATTATATTAATATGGCTTCACATCTAATGTTTCAGTGTCTGGAGTATAATGGTCACACTCTTTATCTACCACACTGAGGACACAGTTTGAGCCCCATACTGGACGAGCATCTCGATCTTTCTACTGGAATGATGAGCCCCCCTCAACCCAGGTTGGCCCTTGGTGTGTTTGGTTACCAGTTTTACGTCCCCTGCAACACTGTAAGGTCATTTAAGAGACGGGCTACTTCTATCCTGCCTGCCATGGCCAAGCCAGGTCCAGAGGGAAAAATCCCAGCATTGAAAAATCCAGATCATCCGCGACCGGGGATCAAACTCCGGTCTTCTGCATGATAGGCGAAGAGCCTAACCATTACACCACAGGGCCAGCAGGGTCGAAGCAACCTGCCTCTAAAATAACCTTACAGTGTTACAAGTGGCATAAAACTAAAGTAAACCCAAGTCAAATGTGCATCTCACCCGCTCTTGCTGACACATGGGGTCAAACTCTGCTCTGGAGCAAACAACACACGCAGCCGACATAAAACTCAGATACTGGTGTAGAGGCTTGTATTCACAGACGGGGAGTGACCGCTGTCTTTTGGGGGCTGGGGCATCCTCCTCCTGGCTGTCCAGTTTGATGACCACGGGCAGAGCAGACGTCTCGGCTGGAAGCTGCTCCGTGTCGTCCAGTTTGGTCACTATGGGTATCTCCTCCGCTTCCTTGTTCGTGCTCATCACAGGAACTGTTGCCCAAGCAAAGGGGAGAGAGATTTTTGTTATAACATTCATGTTGTTGTTGTTGTTACTGGTGGTGGTGGTGGTGTGAGGTTTCTTGTCTAGTACTTGAGATTTGTTATTTGGGTGGTTTGGGATGGGTAGTTGAGAGTGAGGGGAAGGACAGAGAGAGAAATAGAGACAGACAGAGAGAGAGAAAGAGAAGGAGAAAGAAGGAGAAAAAGAGAAAGAGAGAGAGAGAGAGAAAGAAGGAGAAAAAGAGAGAGAGGGAGAGAGAGAGAAGGAGAAAGAAGGACAAAAAGAGAGAGAGAGAGAAAAAGAGAGAGAGGGAGAGAGAGAGAGAGAGACTTTACAATAATAGGTTAATGTGTTAAAGTCTGTCTGATGAAAGAAATCTTTTTTACTTTAGTGGAAACAGAAATGAAGGGCAGTTGATATTTCTAATACTGTCAGGGCACCACTGCGCAGGTAGAGATCTTGGTTTCAGAAATTCTCTTAACATTAGAACACAAAGAATTTTGATTCTCATTATGATTGTTCAAAGAGTCGGTCATCGTCCCTTTTGAAAAATGTTTGATCCTTGTAAAGATGAACAGTTGAATCTACTACAACAGTATTTGGAAAGCACAAGTGAACTTGATGTTGCTGAAATGGGTTTTTTCATTAAAAATTTAAAAATTGCAATAATAATATTTTGATTTGGTTTTTGGTTTAACACCCCATACAACACTGTAAGGTCATTTATGAGGCAGGATCTCCAAATTTTACGTCCATCTCCAATACGACGGGGATCGGAGCCATGAAAACTCTGAAAAAATCCCGGTGATCCTACCTGGATTCGAACCCAGGATCTCGTTGACTGGAGGTGGCTGCACTACCACATGGCCAACAACACCTCCCAACAATATATATTTCTTATTAAATTTACTGTTGATGTTCCAGCAGGAAAACCAACAACAAACACATACTAACAATATCGAATTTAAAAAAGAACATTTGAAATAGTATTATACAACATCTAGCCCGGGATGCACAATGTTAGTTGGCCGGATTTTCAACTAACTGCTCCATTCCATAAAAGTGAAATTTCGATACATGAGTCCTTTTTCAACTTCAGTCACCTCGCCAGCACGTGATTTTGTGAGCAACTGTGAGTATTGCCGATTATGGAATGGAACACTTAGTAAAAAAAAAACCTGCAGACTAGCTTCGTGCATCCCACGGCTAGATCATAAGTCTGAGCAATAACAGCTTTGCCAACGGTATGAGCTCCTGCAACACTGTAAGGTCATTTAAGAGACGGACTACTTCGACCCTGCCTGTCAGAGCCAACCCGGACTGAGAGGGAAAAAATCCCAGCAGAAAAAACTCCAGATCGTTCGCGATCAGGGATCGAACCGGGGTCTTCTGTATGACAGGCGAAGAGCCTAACCATTACACCACAGTGCTGTTTCACTCACCTGAGGCTGTAATGACCCCAACATCTGGCAGGACCACTGTCGGGATTCCCGATGGACTCTCAACTTCTCGTCTGTCCAGGGGGGAAAAGAAAAAAGATCATAAGTTGTTAGTGAGGAGTCAGCCTAGTGTCTTGTAATTTAATGATAATAATAATTAGCTTGTATAGCGGCTAAAATCCACTAACAGTGCTTGATGATGGTCATACAGATATACATACATAATCACAGACATAAAAGGCATTAACATACGAGGTAAGAATGACATTTATACATAAAATGCATTGGATTGTATAAGAAGAATGATATAAATAACTGTCATTTAAAAAAAGCTTACTAAAGACAAAAAGCTTTCTCATCTGTTTTAAAGTCGTCAATCATTGTGCGCTATATAAATGCTGCTCTGAAAATTTCCGTTTTAAGATTTCTTTTAAAATATTTTATGTTTTTACTATTCCGAGTCGATCACATATCTATCCAATCTTTCTTCCTCCGGTCTTCTTCTAAAGCTTCTATTTTCTGAATAGATGTAAATCACACACACTAATTACTCTGGTCCGAATAACCCGAGAAGGAACACTTGGGAAAACTGCAGGAAGTTCATTATTGGACGCTTGGCTTTCGGTAGCGAAGGACGTTGACAAAGTCAGCTGTTGTGAAATCTTATTTGAGCATACTAAATTCAAATTGATTCTAGTAAAAAAGACAATGACAAACTTCATGCCGTTTGCCCTAGTGTTCCTTCTCAAATTAATCCTTCCCTATTGGAAGAGTTTTGTTGCGGCCTTTTTCCCCCCGAGGAACTCAGAGGCATAAGTCAAACAAGTCAAGTCAAATGGGACACAAACTCCTTGTCTTCTGTGTGATAGGCAAAAAGCCTAACGATTATTTTAAAGAATCCATTTCCCCTCCCCCCTCCCATCTCTCCCTTCCCATAACCACTGTTTCTTGATGTATTCCCTTTACAGCAGATCAAATTATAAGCTTAAAAATAGACCCAACAGATCCTCCTGGATCAATGTTGATTTGTTTGTAGCATTCTTGTATGTATGAATTATGATTGTATTTGTATATACATGCACCATTGGAAAACAAATTTCCCCATTGGGATCAATCAAGTACTATTTATTCATTTATTTACTTAGATTTGACCATCTCCCACCAACCCAGTTCAGCGATTGACTAGAGGGCACTGACCACACACCCTCCTCCCAATCAAATGACCACAAGCTGACCACTCACATTTTATCTGGACATGGCACCTCCTCCTTTTTTTCTCCACCCTTGTCCTCCGACTTGGCTGTGGCGTTATCTGTGGACAATTCAAAGAAGTCTCTCTTATAAAACATTCACACGATCGACCAGGTAAGGTTATTTCAGCACCAGAAATTAGAATAGGACAACAGTAATTCCTTTAAAAAAAATATTTTTTTAAAAAAGGGGGTAAAAAAAGGAAAAACAAAGAGAAAAACACTTAAAAAGATCACCAATCACTCATCCACTTATAAATAAACTTTGACTACGATGTGAAAATAAAAAGTCTACAAGAAAAATTTTACTAAAATCTTCCCTAATAGGAAAGAGATACTCAAGGCACAATCTAAACAAAACTCAGCAGGTGTCAAATTATTGTTACAGCAAATCTAATATGAATGATGAGAAAATGCCATGTTGCCAATTTGAAGTACAAATAAAACATGTCAAAGACTCCCCACACCTACTACTAAAATGTTTTTGGTTACTAGTTTTACGTCCCCTGCAACACTGTAAGGTGATTTAAGAGACGGGCTACTTCGACCGTGCATGTCAGGGCCAACCCGGACTGAGAGGGAAAAAAATCCCAAAAGAAGAAAACCCAGAAGGTCCGCAACTAAAATGTCATGAGTGTCTAAAATTCATGTTACGGTTAAGTACGATTTGAAACAATATGACCAAAAACCCTAATAAACAAATTTACATGATATTTTGTAGCCAGACAAAGCCTCACCTGACGGCTCAACTGTCGCACTGTCTCCGGCAGCTTTTTCCTCCTCACCCTTGTACAAGACTTTCTTCACCAGTTTCACAACAGTGTCTGTGGTCACAAGAGCGAAGAGATGTCGGAGAGTTTGTACAATGGCCTCTACAAGAATTCAACACTCGTGTTAGGTAAAAATGGGAATGTATAGTATTAAATCTCACTAACGCAACCAACGCATGACGGATTTAATAATTTACTAGATACATATAAATCTAAAAATACATGGCACTGAATGTCTTGCTTAATTGTACCATATATACTCGTTTTGGTTTTAGTTACCAGTTTTACGTCCCCTGCAGCACTGTACGGTCATTTAAGGGACGAGCTACTTCGACCCTGCCTGTCGGGGCCAACCAGGGCTGAGAGGGAAAAAATCCAAGCAGAAAAACACTCAGATCGTCCGCGATCGGGGATCGAACCGGGGTCTTCCGCATGCGAGGCGAAGAGCCTAACCATTACACCACAGCGCTGGTGTATATACTCGTGTATAAGACAACTCATACATAAGACGGGGGTAGACTTCATTCAACGGGCCAAATTTGGGAAAAACTCCATCTTATACACGAGAATGGTTGTGTTCCTTCACTTGCGGATATTAACGAAAGCCCTCAAGTTTTTCAGGCTTTTCCTTGAAGGTAAATTTAATATAGCATTCCTTTCCTCTCTTTTCAAACTTTCATTTCATCCCTGTCTTTCATCATTGTTGTATGTTAATAAAGAAGTTTTCAGGAGAAGCAAAGGAACTTTTTCTATTTACTCATTAACATCACACAAATGTTTAATTCCCTTGAACCCATTTGTATTTTAAGAAGAGAAATGAATCTGAGATTAATCGATGTGCCTCGTCATACTCTCCAACATATGATTCTAATTCTAATTTTCAAATTTTCCTATACGACAATGTTGCGTGCCAGTGAAAATTTCAGTTAACATTTCATTTGTTATTTCTCATGTCAATTTGCGAGTCATATCCCTACCAAGTGGTTGCCCATACTGACCTTTTGCACTTGTGAACAAGTTGACCGACTCCTCAATCTCGTCTTCCTCTGGACTGATCCCATCGCTATGACCTGGATGGGAGATAACGTTGAGAATGAGAGGAAAATGGTGATGGGAAAAGAACTCAGGTTTCGTAATTGTAAAAGTTAATTTCTGTTTGATGATATAATGTTCTTCATACAGTGGACTCTATTTGTGTTGAACTTCCATAAATTAAAATTGTGTTTCTTTGCTTAGGTTTTTAAGGCTCTATTTACCTGATAAGAGGTCATAATAATATTGGCACCGGAGTTGATTTTTTGTTACGTTTACCATTTTCCGGCTTCACAGCTCCTCTTCTTCTCTACAGTTACAAAATGGTTAAGTTGAACATTAGATAAGTTGATTTTTCACTCCTAGTTGGTTTGGTTTCGGTTTCGGTTTTACACCCCTTGGAACACTGTACAGTCATTTAACCGGCAGGCCACTTTGACCGTGCCTGGTCAGGGCCAAACCTAACTGAGACGGACCCAACATCCCAGCAGCAATACAAATTTTAATATTCTCATACAACATAGGTTTTAAACTCCCGTCCTTTGCATTATACACAAAGAGCCAACCATTGCACCAAAGTTGTTCACTCCCTCCACGACCTCAACTCATCTGGAGTCAGATGTACACATAAAAATTTTGTGGTGATGCTCAGTCTTTGCTGCTAAATGACTTGATAAGAGTTAATAAATGCAGCCTTATTTACTACTTATTCAACAAAGAGACAAAAAGTATCTACAGTCCTGCTATTGGAGAGTGTCTTTATTTTCCCCTAGCAAGTTCCCAATTGATATTGCAAATTAGCATACAGCAAGGACATAAAAAGTGCTAATTATTGTAATTTATGCAGAGATGCAGCAGCTTGCAATTCTTACTTTTATACACATCATAAAATCGATGAAAAACATTTTCTGTAGTAACAATAGACATTAAAATAAACAAAGGCATTATGCATTTGATGTAGAAAGCTAGCAGTAGTAGTAATTGAATCAGTAAAAATAATGCGGTTCAGTGATGATTGACATTAAGCCTTATCCTGCAATAAGCTGTGATCCTCTGCAGAACAAACAATTCTTTATATTCTTATAATCTTCTGACTTTTCGTTACAGAGGCTTCAGCATTTGAAAATTCGAAAAAGGGCCATTTGAATTCTAAATCTTTTCAAATTGAGATCATCCACCTCTAAAGATAATCATTTACCTATGTGTGGCAACAGGCTGCATGAACTTTTTCACATAAGTAGCTACATAAGGGCAGCATAAAACGATGTGACATAGGCCTACATATGGTTCAATCTTTGAGTCAATGTCTGCAACCCTAATGTCAGTAATATGTAAAATATATACAAATACTGGTTGTAAACTAAACCCATCAATGGCTGCCTTGCACTTAGCAGTCATCTAGTCCGGAGAGATCATGAAACTGCATTGAACTTGAGCAGTGTTCAGGGGGCCAATTTAAAGGCTCTCCAACCCAGGTTACAGAGCTAAGCTGCCATAGCCCCGTAGGTCTCAGAGACCACTTAAAGAGCAAAAATCTCAAAAGTCCCTGTTGGATACCAGCAACAAGAACAGATAATTATGCTGAATGTTAAAGATGACTATACCAGCATTGTGGTGTAATGGTTAGGCTCTTCCCCTATCACGCAGAGGACGTGAGTTCGGAGCTCGTGTGGGGCAGTTTGTTTGATTGAGTATATCTCAGATTTTCTGCTGGGACAATGTCCCTCTCAGCCTGGGTTGGCCCTCACAGGCAGGGTCGAAGCAGCCCGTCCCTTAAAAGACCTTTCAGTGTTGCAAGTGACGTTAAGCCAAAACCAAACCAAACCGATGACTATGAAAAAGATGAGGCATAGATGAAGCCTGCGAGATTCCTATTGAAATAAGTGATTAAGGTTGCAATACAGAAGAAAATAATGCAGGGAAAGAATCTGAACTGGTATAGTCTCAGCATTTGAACATTATGCCGAATCAGAGAACTATGTCCAATGCAGCCTACCTTCAGTGTCCACATGTTCGTGGTCGCTCTCATCCTCGTCATCAGAGGCAAGGTCAAGGCCAAGTACTCTGTGAACATGGAAGGATGTAAGGTTGTTGGATAATAGTGAGGCTGTTTGATTGAATGGATCACTTGTAGAGGTTAAGAGGAAGAGGCAAGGAGAGTAAGAGAGACAAAGATAGAACGAAAGAAAAAAAGTTTTAAAAAAGACAAAGAAAAAGGGAACAAAGAAATCGAGAAAGAAAGAAAGAAAGAAAAAGAGATAGAGAAGGAAAGATAGATAGATAGAAAAAGAAAGAGAGAAAAAAGAGAGGAAGAAGAAAAGAAAGAACAAGAGAGCAACAGATCTAAATGAAAAAAAAAGCTTCTCCATACTTACTGACCAATGCATGGCTGTGTGCTGTGTTTATGAGTGTGCTATTAAGCATATCCTTATATGATTTTTGCTAAACTACATCCCTGTGCACCGGATGACAATGTGGGGCAATGGTTATGCTCTTGGCCTATCACATGGAGGACCTGAGTTCAATCCCACGAGCGGACGATCTGCAGTTTTCTGCTGGGATTTGTCTCTCTTAGCCCGAGTTAGCCTTGACAGACAGGGTTAGAGTAGCCTGTCCCTCAAATGACCTTACAGTGTTGCAAGGTACATTAAGCCAAAACCAAAGCACCCCTGAGCAAAAGATGTGCATATTTGCTAATACATTTCATCATCTAACTCCCAACTTTTTTACAAATGTGTAAGCACTTCTCTATCTAGTTTTTTTGGCCACAAACGTGTGTAAATGTTAATAGCTTACAACAAAGTTGAAGCTTTTAAGATCTGTAGAAAATTTAGTGACATGAGATAAATATAGCTAAGAATATTTGGTTTGGCAGCCAAAGAAGCTTGTGTCTCTATAAACAAATAACTTCTAAACTGTTACGTCCCCTGAAGGGACAATAAACAACAACAAACAAACAAACTTTAACACTATTAGGTCATATTAGGGGTGGGCTACTTTAAGCTTTCCGATCAGGACCAACCCGGGTTGGCAATAAAAGGCAGGGTCAAAGTAGCCTATCTCTTAAATGACCTTACAGTGTTGCAGGGGACGTAAAACTGGTAACCAAACCAAACTGACCAAAGCTTGACTGACCTGAAGGTGGTGATGGGACAGTAGTGCTCATCCCCGTGGTGCTCCAGCATGTCCACACGAACAAACTTGACGAAATCCTCCAGCACCTCCGTAGGGAACGACTGCACCGAGCGCTCCGCACTCAGCTCATGCTGGCCAAGGGGAAGCCACTCTTTAGTTGGATATCTGTCGGGACATGACAAAACAGTATGGTAGATTTATTAAAAACAATTTTCCCTACTTTGTTGAGGTTTTATGGCACTATTGACTTGGTAAATGACAGTCTATCTCTGTCAAACATGCATAAATTTACTCACCTGCCAACTTTTTGAGGATTGAAAAAGAAACGTCGTGATCAGAACCTCTGGAAAGGCAGTCTGAATTTAGTAATTTCACTATATAAATGGGAAAGGTTGGCAGGTCTGCATACACACGCTATAAACACAGGGCACATACACATGCAAATCCATATATGTCTCTAAAAAGGCACACACACACACCCTAACACATACAAAGTCACACACACACACTCACACATGCCAGATATACAAAGAAACACACACACACACACATACAAACACACACACAGGACTGACCTCTGGCTAGCAGCAATCCGAAAAGACTTTGGCTGAGATGAAAACAGCTCCAGAGTCCCGAGTTCCACCTTGTGTATCTGCAGCGGCTCACAGAGCTCCACCACAAACCTGAAGAGACAAAGAGTATACAACAGTCACTGATCAAACAAAATATACAGCCCCAAAACACACAAGCATCACTGGCGCTGTGGTGTAATGGTTAGGATCTTCACATGTCATGCGGAAGACACCGGTTTGATCCCCGATCGCGGACAATCTGGGTTTTTTTCTGCTGGGATTTTTTCCCTCTCAGTGCGGGTTGGCCCTGACAGGCAGGGTCGAAGTAGCCCGTCTCTTAA
>JAUKPP010005457.1:1756-18267 GCA_032273245.1 Phyllaplysia taylori | reverse complement strand
GGGGGGAAGTGAGAAGTGGTCGTTTGTACAGGTGGTCGTCTTGAACAGGTGGTCGCTAGAGCAGGTTCGACTGTATTCGCCCTTTAAACAATCAATGATTTGACTACTTGCACAGAGTAGTATGTTTAAATTTAAAAAGTGAATGTTTTAACTTAACTCATTAACATTTTTATTTTTATTTATCTGGCAAATATGTTTATTGAATATTTTGTTTTGTGTGATCATATTTTTTGTTTTAAAAAAATTCTTCTACTATAACATTGATGGCAGATTTTCTTATGTTATTGCCTTGACCAGATATAGGACGTTTGAACTTAGATGCCATGTATACAGTTTTGGAAGAGCTCAGGAAAAGAGGTAGGCCTATGTGTGCACTATGTACAAGTGATTGTGAGTAAGCTTTCAAATCATAATCTTTCACCTCGCTCCTTTTTTTCTTGTTTGTTCCTGAAGATTTTAAAGGGGTTTGAGGATCCCCATTGGTGTTTTAAAAAAAATTTGTGCCAGGTCGTTTGAACTTTATCACCTTCGTTTAAACTCTAGATAATTGATAAGGTTCCCTTTAATGTAATAAGCTGATTTCGAATCTAGTCGAAGGCAAATTTAGTTTTGTGTAATGTTGTGAAAAAAAAGTTAATTGATTTAAAGTTTTTATGCAAAATCCATTCACCATCTATTTTGGCAATTAATTGCTAAGTGCTTTCCTCAAAAGAAAATTTGTCATAGGTTACGCTTTTTCATGCCTCCTTGTGGGATGCAAGACTTAGAGAACTGTATTAATTTTTTCTTGTGCATCTGAGGAATAAAATTCTATTTGATGTACTACAGGAAACTTGGAATGGAAGGACAAGAACCGGTCAGCTTGCACCTTGATGTGGCGCACGCCGGCTGAATGGGGCAAGATGATATACAATTGGGTAAAGACGGTTTTTATGATGAAAAGTTGCTTTTAAAAGTGGTCTCAAGATAGCAGAAAAGTTCATTAATTGGAAATGTAATTCCGTTCTTTCTGTTTACTTTTCCTCCTCCGGGTGATATTTTATTTGTTCAAGTATGTACAAGTATATGACTTTGAAATTATCATTTTTATGGTGCCAACTCTGGTAGGATTAAAGTAGTCAGTTTGGTGGCACACTGATTTCACATCCGGTACTAACTCCCTATAGATGAGCACTTTCATCATTGTAGCAAGGCCACACATAATCAGGTTTGAGGTATTAGGTCATGCTCATCAAATTTTGTTCAATGGGACATTGCATTATGAGTAGAAAATAAAAATCAATGGAAGCAAAAGTGGGATGAAATATAAACTTGGATTTGGAAGTGCTATCTGTCCATTGATTCCTGTCTTGTGTGAGTGCATGTGCATTTTTTTAAACTTGTTAACCTCTGTGGGTTCTTTTATCGAATAATGAGGTAACAACAAATATTGATATTTTCAGATTTCTTCACGAGCAATGAACAACACAGTCTGTACCCTGTTTGAACTGTCAGAAGGTGAAGACAGCGAGGGACAAGGTAAATGTTGTGATGTAACGTTATACAACTCTGGCAACAAATGAAATGTGAAATTTCAAACCCCCATTTCATTAATTATGCTAAGTATTGGTAAATTTGGTCTAAGCTTTTACTTGTTGCCATTGCCAAAGTTACCGACCCTCATGATTTTTTCGTGAGTCTTACAAATTTTATACAAGTCTTCCACTCTCATGAAAAATTTTGAATTTTCAGTTTTTAAAATTAGTTTTGCCAGTAGGATCTCAAGATCTTGACAATCTTTTTCCCGGCCGATGATCGTCACAACCATTGCTGTTAGGTAAACATGGGCAAGCAACTGATTTTTTTTTTTAGGTCTTAAAAGAAATATTTTGTATATTTTTTTCAGTAAAAGCATTGTGGCCCATTTTATTGTTTAACTTGATTTTGGTGAAATGTGAGCATCATTTGTTTCTCTCTGCAAGGTTTAGATCTGCCTTTTACGAAAGTAGAATCTCTCCTTTGATATATCACTAAGATTTCATTTTGAGAATTAGCAGCTCTGTTACTGCTTTTTAGTCCAATAGCTCTTGAGCATAAATATGCCCTTTAATGCTCTGGTGTAAAATTGGAATAGTGATTATATCTTTCATGCACCATCACTTTGAAATAATGTGCACAGGTCTCATTTGAATGGAATATATTGTTTCGTGTAATCTTATCGACTAAAATCCTAGTATTTGTGTAAGTGTGAAGCTAATATGGAAATCTGAAAGTAGAAGGGACAAATTTTTATTTTTCAGTTCTTTGTGTGAACCTAAGTTTGCTTAATTACTAAGTAAGATAATGACCAACCTCTACTTTTGAAAGTGTACACATAATCATATACTGAATTATTGTGATTGTTAGATAGGCATGACACTCCTGTAAAGCTCATTCATGAACCTTTTTGAAGGATAATTTTACTTTTTGTTAAAAAAAATATTGATTTTGAGTGAAGGATTTTCATTTTGAAGGATTATCGTCTCTACATGAGTTGGACAAAGGAGGAAAATTACTAGAAATCTGTATGCAGCCTTTGCTTGGATGACCTTTCTATATTTGCTTTGTTTGTCTCAATCCCCAGAGTTCCATGGGCTGGAGAAGGATTTACTCCTGAGGGCCCTGAGATCGTTAGAGGCTGAAGGCAAAGCAGAGATTATAGACTTTGATGGAAATGAGGGTGTGAAATTTTTCTGATGAGGAAACATCTACCGAACTTTATTCACTCAAGACACGGACCATCATGGCAACAGTAGAACATCGAGCATTTGTGCAGAACATTTCTCGGTAGTAGGTCCTGTTGTTTGCAGTGACTCATACTTGTTGCTAAAGTCTAGTCATTAGCCTGTAACAAGAGACATACAAGGCCAGGGCTGCTGGCTGAGAATAAACAATTCTCCAGGTGAGGAGGTCGAATGCTGCCCGCTGCCATACGACACATGAAGGTTTTCCTGCCTGCATCAGCTTTACACTAGTTCTCTTTTTGCTACAATTATTGGTTCGTAGCTGGGTTTTTTTAAAGTAAATTTTAATGTGAGTGCACAGGGACAGAGTTATAGGTAAATTCTTGTCTTGTTATTTAAGATTTATAGATTAAATGTAAGTCTTAAATTTGCTTATGATTATTTCAAGATATTTGCTGTCAAATAGATTTATATCTTTTTGTCTTAACACATCAGTTCACATTAAGCTGTTAGCATATTATATGTCAAGGGTGGTCTTGGTCTGAATTGACTCAGGGTTCGAATCACCACTCAATCTCGCGTTGAGTTTTTTGCAACTGTGATTCACTCAAATGCACCAACACACAGGCACACTGTAGTGAGAATCAGCGGCTTTTCAACATGAGACAAATCGTCTTCAGGGGGTAGAACGGTCTAAAGTAGTCGACTAACCAAGGGGTTCCGTATTTAAGTGTTTCTCAATGCCCTTGCAAATTTTTAGATTAACCCTGAAATAATTGCTATTGTTATTTTGACCCTTGGGTTAATACAGAGTTCCTCTCCCCTGATCAAACTTAAAGGATTACCCGGCTTCCATCCCAGTTTCTCAATGGCCATGCTACGGGTTTCCTGACTGCCGTATTGTTTCAACCTCCCACACACTACCATCTAGCTGATTCAGAAAAGTCTCGCTTCCTCTCTTTCTGACCGGTATCGGTGTCTGAGGCACGTCCACGAACACATGTACGAATACTTCTGCTACGGACTTCCCCTCAGCATCTCGACAACAAAATCTTCTACCCCCACGTGGTACACTCCCGAACTGCGCAGCTTCGAAAGTCACTCCTTGACACACGCTCCCACTTATGATGTTGATTAGATCAATTTCCAGGCGTTGATCTCTGCTGGGCAGTCTTGACAGCGCATCTGCCCAGATGGCATCCCGTCCTTTGATAGTTTCATTTCTGAAGTTTACAGACTGTAAGGCGAGTGCCCACCTCGTCACTTTGGCATTCAGTTGTTGATTTCTCCTGTTCCATGTCAGAAGTGGGTGATCAGTTTCAATAATAAACTTACGGCCACAGAGGTATGGTTCCAGTTTGCTTAGGGCATACACAAGCACCAAGCATCCCCACTCAATGGTTGAGTAACTGACTTCTGCCGGCTTCAACTTCCTGCTGACGTACATCACAACTACGTCATCATGTGATTGTCCCAATTCCATGGTTTGATGCGTCAGTTTGGACCATGAACTCCTTGGACAGTCAGGCATTCTCAGGATTGGAGCGTTGAACAGCAGTTTCTTGATCGCCTGAAAGGCGTTTTCCAGGGCTTTTTCCCAAACAAATTTGTGCCTCTTTGTATAATAAAGTGGAACACGTACAGTCTTACAAACATAGAAGACAAATGAAGTGAAGGCCTTTTCTTTAGGTTGATCTGTATAGGGTAGTACTTCTTTATTATCATGCGTTGTTTAGTTTCTTTGGGTCTTTCACAAACAATCTTTCACCACAACATTCCTAATCAATCAGTTCATGACATACTATAAATTCCATCACGTAAAATGCATATTATGGATCAGTTCTGTCATTTTCTCTGGTCGGAGCTCTATGACTTAGAGGATAGTATAATTATTTAGGAATAAAACAGGTGTAGCTTCAAGTCAAGACTATGACTTAGACAAATACAATATGGAGGTTTTCTAGTACAATATCGTAGAAAAGATGCTGGGACTAAAACTAATTAAATCAATTTAAAAAAAACACTAAAACAATTCCAGCCAACTCGAAACTAGTGGAGTCGACAGTATTGAGGAAATCATGGGTAGGTATGCCTACTCAGTAAGTAATAACTAAGATGGAAACTAGCATGCATTGCATACAGTGGCATATATGTAATAGTATTTCATGGTAGATTGGTTTTGGTTCAGAAGGCATCAAAATGATTTTAAAATGTTAAATAGGTGTAACATCCGCTTAATCATGGATCTTCTTGATGCAAAGGTGGTTTTGGAAAAAAATTGTCCGAAAATTAACTAGTAACCTCATATCAGGGGGGAATGTTTCATGTCTCAGCCCCAAATGCCCAGCCAATCTTATCTAAATAATATAGAACATTGGAATAATTATGACAACCGGAACACAATATTGATTGAAGAAAGTTAAAAGTGCTAATGCCATCCATAGCCTACCTGCACATTTATAGAGGGGTAGTTCTTGCGATTCACATAGACTTCCTCGTCTCCTGATGGGGTTTTGGATTTTGACATGGGTACAGTCGATGCACCCAAACACATTAGGGAAGCCAGCCATTGCTTCAAAGGATGCCTTGCTGGCAGCTGCCTCGAGCACAGTTGGAGGCTTTATATAGGCTGGCATTAGCTGTAGGAGGGCATCAAGCACAGCTTGAACTGTGTAGCTCACTGTTTGGGAAAATGCATAAAATTTATTTACAATTTAAATGCATTTATCCAACTGAGTGCTTTACCTCCATGCAGCCACCGTTCCGCCATTACTGTTGATCTACAGCTGAGCATTTCTGCTTTCGATATTAGGTACAATGTTGCCCAGATTTTTTCGCTTTGTCAGGTGAGCGCACAACCTCCCTGTTCATTTATGATAGTAGTTTTCTCTGTTGTGGATGCGCATTTGGGAAGGACAAAGTGGTCTAACGGGTTAGAAGAGGAGGGTTAAGGAATTTTTTAGTTTTATACTTTACTTACCTTTTCATGCATCGAGACCTGGATACATCTTCACGATTTCTTTAGAAAAAGTCATGAACTTGCAACTTGATGAGCTGTTTTTCCTGAGCCACATGTACTCAGCGAGATGAGAAGCAAACTGGGTTTTTTTGTGTGTGGGAAGAGCGCAGGCTTCTTTCTCCGGCCCACCACGTGGATTCGATTGTATTAGTGTGGGGGCCTGTCCCTGTGTCAACAAAGTTCTCACTGTGGTTCACAGTCTGATGTTGAAACCCCTCTTTCCGCAGGCTCTCGTAGCTCTTGAAACAGTCACTGATGATTATTGTCCCTTCCTCAATATGCTTTTTTATAAGTCCTACCAGAGCCTCTTGCGTACGGTTTTCCACACAAACAAAAAAGCACTCTTTTGTCTCACGACAAATACCTCCAAAAACCCACTGTCCCTCCACGACCCTCCCGCGATTGTATTTCCTTTTACCGAATTTGGCCTCGTCCACCTCAACTGTGAAATTTCTACCCCCAATTTTTTTAACTGAATCCCCCGAAAACCTGGCTTTCCACGATGACTTCTTTGCAGTAATTGTAGAAGTCTGCAACAGTTTCTGTGCCGGTTTCCTCGTTGCCAAAGTCAGGACCAGAGGTTTCTTGTATAGCAAACTCGTAAGGGCTTTGCTGGACGAAGCAATATACTAAAAACAAAGCTTTCTTATAAGAGATTTTGATGCTGTCAAACCAGGTGTTTTTAGTGACAGAGATGTATTTTCTGCAACTTCTCTTGCTGCAACGGAAACGTTGTTGAATAGAATTTCCACAGCTGGGACAAAGACAAGACTTCGGTAATAGGCCGTGCTCTCGACAGAACTTAACACAATCTTCTTGGTTAGCTGTCAAGCGTGACAGCTGTGAAAAATTTATAAAATTTGAATAATCTTGACACACTTTCCTTGGGGCAGATGGACCACTCTCTTCTTCACTCAAACTACACTTTTATACTAGAATAAGGCTAAGCTCACTACTTATGCATAACAAGGCCAAACTCACTACTTATGCACGGGCACTACATAACTTCAATACTACAGCGCAAAACATTAGAATTACGCAAATGGATACCAAAGGCACCGAATAAAGCACAACACTTTTGAATAATTCACTAATTCACTCCCAGGTGATCAATCGAAATTAAAACGCTTTTGTCGTGCTCAGTGCTTTTTATGCGGTCCCCCAAAAATAAATGATACGTGTAGATTTTTGGCCGAGTGTCCAAGTTGCAAATTAGCTGGAGGAGACGTGTTATTAATTAATTAGACTCACCCTTTTTATCGCCTTTTTTAAAGATATTTCCACTCCAAGCATCATCTTTTCTTGCAGATAAACAACACAAGAAAACAAAACATAAAGAATATTAAGTTATTTAGACGGCTCACGTGCATCTTCTGCCAGCTGCGCAGAGCTACTCGCTCTTATAAAATTGTCCCGGTTGTCTGCAACAACTCAGTAGCTTGACGTTCACTGGAATTTCATACTCAGCTAGCAAAACAGACATCAACATCAAACATTCTGTGAAGTAATAACTTGTTGAAACAGTCACACAGACTTCCTCGTCTTCTGATGGGGCTTGGATTTTGACATGGGTACAGTTGATGCACCCAAACACATTAGGGAAGCCAGCCATTGCTTCAAAGGATGCCTTGCTGGCAGCTGCCTCGAGCACAGTTGGAGGCTTTATATAGGCTGGCATTAGCTGTATGAGGGCATCAAGCACAGCTTGAACTGTGTAGCTCACTGTTTGGTTAGAAATCATGTAAATTATGTGTTATGATTACATCATTAACAATAATATCATGATTATGTGGCAAGAAAATTCTTTCAAGTAAAGTAATTTATAAATATCTTTTTTTTTTCTTTTTTCTTTTTTTGGCAAAATGCATAAAATTTATTTACAATTTAAAAAACAATATTTCATAGACACGACTCACACACATAAAGTTACAAAGAACAAAACTGAGTGTCAAAACACTACTGTTTCCAATATATATAGATCTAACCTTGCCAAAGTCAGAAGCAACATTTTGAAAGGACAATTTACAGCAAAGAGAAAGACTTTAGTCTCACCTGTACAATATACAAATTGACGTTGGCTGGAATTTCATACTGAACTAGCAAAACAGACATCAACATCAATCATTCTGTGCAGTAATGACTTGTTCAAACAGTCAGTGGGGCATAACAATTGCTCATTCATTATTGTAAGATCAGACCTTTTCAATAGGCAAATAATGTCAAATTTTTAGACAGGTCTACTATTACTCTGACACTCTTATACCACAATTGCAAAGTGCCCATGTAAGGACACAACATCCGGGCTGGTTAGAAATGTAGGCAAAATTACAAAGCTTACTGACACGCCTTATTTTTTGTAATATATATCTATGTATGCTTTTATAGTTCATCAGTCTCGAAGAATGTCTTACAAGTAGGCTATGCTGCTCAAGTGCGGCTCATAAAATGCATTGTTCACTAAATTCCTATCAGGTGGGCGAAAGGGGCTCTGACATTGAGCGAAAATTGGAGCACAGGAAATAGGCCTACATTTTACTGTCAGATGGTGACAGGGCAAGAGTAAATCTAACTAATAGTTAGTAATAGTTCACTTGCAAACGACTAAGTGGTACCTACCTGTGGCTTGTGATATTCCCAGGCTCTCGCCCACAAAATCTTGAAATGTGCCCGTCGCTAAGTATCTTAGGGTGGCGCAAACCTGTATGGACACAGGGAGTGCTCCCCCTCTCCCGTTTTCGTGCCCAATTTAGGGCTCAAGGTGGTGACACAGTTGTATCAGGACAGCACGAGAAAGGCGATACTTTATCACCATTTCATTGTCGTTGCAGTGGTCTCATGGATTTTGTCTATCTCTGTAGACTTTGGGCCTCCGCAGTCGCCTACCACGCCTGAACCATCCAGCCAGTATGTCAGCCATCTTTCTGCGTCATTGTTTCGATGCGCACTGGTCGTCCTGAGCGACCGACAGTGACGACCTTATCAGGAAGGGGTACACCTCCCGGACAAGTCTAACGGAGTGTTAGCCCTGTTTACGTAGAACGTAAATCATCGTTGGGTGCAACTCATGTCGAGTTCCTTCCCTCTGTGCTCTGCTTTAAATTTGTGGATGCCAAATCTTATCTTGATCCTGGTTTTTCTTTCCCTGTGCGGATATGCTCCAGTGTTCTTTCAATGTGGCAAGGTTTAACGCTCTCCATGGCTTTCTTGTTTTTAATGTCTCTGTATATGAGTCTGATAGACTGGAAATCTCCATCCCAGATATACCGGCGCTGTGGTGTAATGGTTAGGCTCTTCGCCTTGCATGTGGAAGACCCCGGTTCGATCCCCTATGGCGGACGATCTGTTTTTTTTTCTGCTGGGATTTTTTCCCTCTCAGCCCGGGTTGGCCCTGACAGGCAGGGTGGAAGTAGCCCGTCTCTTAAATGACCTTACAGTGTTGCAGGGGACGTAAAACTGGTAACCAAAATCCCAGATATCTCTTACAATAAAAATGATCATTTCGATCAATCTTTTGACGGCTTTGTTCCATGTTTTGGAATGATGGAAGCGTCTGGAAACAGCTTTCGAAAATGTTTCATGTAGCCATCTATTGCTGCCTGGATGGATGGGATTGTTTCTAATTTGATTGGTGCGCAGTGCGAAATGAGAGTGTGAATGTGACTAAAGGCTTCATTGATCGTGTTGAAAGTTTCTTGAACCTGAAAGGCTTTGTCAATAATTGCAGGTTTGTCTGTACACTGAGACACTCTATTCTTTTTGTAATAATTAATTTGGTAAATTCTTTGTAAACATCCCGAACAAAATAACGGTGGAAGTGATTTCCTATGTAACTTTTGCTGTGGAAGACTTGCTTTGCAATTTGAAATTTGCAGAGGAGGCTGTCAAGAGAACTGCACACAGGCCCACATTGTTCTGAGAGCTCTGATGGCTCAAGATCTTCCATCTGCTGGTCCACGGCATCAGCCTTTACCCTGCACTCAATCCTGCCCTCTATATCTTCTGTATCTAGTAAGGTAACGCATGTGCCATGTTACACTGATAGGGATTGGAGATGTTTGTATTTCAGCCAGTTTCCCCCATACTGTTTGAACAGTTCTATGTCTTCAGTCTTTACTTAGATGTCTGTGTGTATCATCTGGTCTTTTTCAACCACTGCACTCTCTAACAGTTGGTTTTGCTTTTGTGTTATTCCCAGTAACAAATGGAGGTATGGTGGTGCTACCTTGTTGAGAGGAATATCAACTATTGGTGGGTGTATGCTGTTGTTGCAGTTTGCTGCTTTTTTCCTATGGCCCTGTCTTTCAGTTATATAGTTTCTGCAGTCTGTGCACATTGATATCTCAATGAAATATATATTGAAATAATAATAAATAAAACACAAAATAAACAAAAGAGAAAATAAAACTTTAAAAAAAGGTGATTAAAAAAAATGTCTGCCCCTGTTGTCAATGGTGGGCGGGAGCAGAACTTCAACAAGCTCCTCTATTTGAATTACACACACTTCTGGCAGGGCTGGAAGTATAAAAGAGCCCCCTTGCTTCCTCATGAAGGAGATCAGAAGCTCGGATTCCCCAAGAGGCTCCTGTAGGGGAATGCCCTGGCAAAGGAAAAATTTGAAAAGTGAACAAAAGCGTAGATATAGTAGATCAAGTACTAGCGGAAGTGAAATTCTACATAGACATACACACACATATACACATGAAATGTTATAGAACTATAGGAAAAAAACCCCCAAAGAAAAACATGATAATGAATAGCATTTATATTGTCATTTCCATTTTCTAAAAGATGCTCAATGCGCATTACAATCACAGTAACAACATTATTGACATTTGTTGAACAATTTGAAGGGTAAAAAGGGGCAAACATAGAGAGAATGTTATAACATACAGTAGAAACACAATGTAAAAATTCACGTAAAAATTCTTTACCGTAGTTTACGTCTCTCTCCTCTCTTCTTTCTTCTGTTTTTTTTCCCACTTCGCAGACACACTGACACACGGACTAGAACTGATAGAAGCACATGTATTTATTAATTTGTTCTCAAGCACTGATTTGAAAACAACGCTGAGTGTCAACACGACACTAAAGAGAAAAACTTCCATCGTTGTTGATCATGCTTTGTTGTAGGGCAGAGCCCACGAGAAGAAAAAATGTCGAGTAGAAGAAGACCAAGCCAACCATGACGAACTGAAATAATGATAAATTTCTATAAAATACTGATTGCTTTTTCATAATTTTAATATGTATCATCACACGCACTGTCACGTAACAAACACAGGTATAGAAATCCAATCTAGAAAATCACTTTAGAATGCACAAATCGAGTAAAAAATGTAGAGAGAATATGAAGCAGCCTGTCAAGCGCTCAGCACAGCTCACAAAAACTCACAGTGGGCTACACGTTATAATTTAGACAGCCAAGCCGGTAGAGTTGGTTCCAGGCCCGCAAAGCTGGCATAAAATTTCTTGTCCAGGTCCGCGAAGTTACCATAAGATTTCTTGTCCAGTGGAGTATACTCCATGTCTGCATTAGACATTCTCATGGTTTTGAGACATCGTGACAGCAACCGTCTGAAGATGTTCCTGAAGAGAGAAGGGCAGGGCAACCTCCGGACGTTGAAGCTCCTCAATCCAACACAGCTCTTGACACATGGAGTACAGTGCTTCATGTGCTCTCTCAACAGATACGATATCATGTGTAGGAATGAAATCTCTCTGGGTAAACCTTTAAAGGCTTGAAAAGGTGGTTGTATTCACCATCAGTGGGTCTTCTTTTGTTTATGTCGTGAACGCTACTTTTTTTTTTCTTCTTTCACTTCCAATGACCGGAAGAAGAAACGTGGTCACGCATGTGTCTGGTAACAAAACGTCTTCTTCAAATGAGGAAGCGATGCTGCCACCGAAAATCATGCATCGTGTTGTTTTGACAGTGTAGACAAGATTCCTTTACGAGGTCTTTGCAAATACCAACGCAATCACTCCATGTGTCGCGTAGAACCGTACATGGCCTCCCGTTGACTTGTCCATTCTGCGGACGTATTTCGCCTGCATACGGTTCTCCAATAGCGTGCATAGCTATTCTGATGGGACCTTCTTGATTGAGGGGAAGGGGGGGGGAGGGGCGCCGTAGCATGAGTTAGCTTGATGTCTGTCACTGTGCATACGATGCTCCTCAAATGCTTCTTCATGATTTCCAAGCCGATTGACACACCTAGCTAATCCCCCTCGCCGCATTTCTCTCTCTCTCGTGCCTGTGTGTGGATGTGAAATTTTGTGTCTGTGTGGCACAAAAAAAAAAGATAAACAGGATTAAAAAAAAAAGAAACGGAAACATTTGATAACAAGAGCGAAGTGAAATTTCCCTTTTGGAATAAATGACTACACAAGTTGAAGTAGGCAAGTCTATACATGTACATGTAGTAGCCTATACAGGGAGAGCAAACAATGAAACTGTTAGTCAATAGCTGATGATCTTGCAGCTTGACCTAGTCAGAAGTTTGGGAACTAAAATGACATTATGTTGCTGTCAACTTCATGTTTTCATTCTGTATTTAAGTTTCACCACATCTCATGATATGCGCGTGTGTCTAGTGTGCGTGTGTAGGTATGTGTGTGTGTGTGTGTGTGTGTGTGTGTGTCAGTGTTTTTGCATGTATTGGTATATTATGTGAATGCAATTTGATGTAAGGTGTTCATGTCATACTGTAAAAATCCTTCCATCTTTTTTGTTACGCAAGCCTTCTGAATAAAAGAAAATGTGAAATTTAAATTAAAGTGTGATTTATAATTTGTCTTCTTTTTGTTTTCAGATTTCAACTTCCTCTATCTTTTTCGGTCACTATCGTTCTTCTTTCTGTTCTGTACCTCGCTCTCCGTGCACCGTAATGACCTTATAGTGTCGATGGAGCCGTAAAATCCCAAACATAAAAATCAACCAACCAAACAAGCCCTTCGGGGAAGATACTTTCGAGCTTTTCATTTTCATTCTCTTTTTCTGTAATCTTCACAATCATGTCATTGGCAGCATTGTCCTAGGAGTACATGTATAGTGCCTGCCTCAAAAGAAAAACATATTAGATTCGAACCACACCCTAAGACTGCGTCTACCGTGCAGATGACTTTGGTTTGGTTTGATTACCAGTTTTACGCCCCTATCAACACTATATGGTGATTTAAGAGACGGTTTACTTCAACCCTGCCTTACAGGGCCAACCCAGACTGAGAGGGAAAGAATCCCAGCAGAAAAATCCAGATCGAACTCGGGACTCCGCATGATAGGCGAAGAGCCTAACCAGTTTAGTTGTAGATGCATGCCTCTTCGACCCTTTTGCCTGTCTGTCTGTTCGGAGGTCCCGCCTCGTAAATAAGCTCACGGTGTTGCATTGGGCGCTAGACCAAAACCATACAAACAAGCAAATGGTTGAAGGATCTCACCTTTAAAAATGACATTGCACTGTGTGTATTACAAGGTGCACAAAAATCCCGTGAAACCATTGGCGTCTGTGGTGTTTGAGTTGGGCATTGCGTCTATCGTGCAGATGACTGGTTTGGTTTGGTTACCAGTTTTACGCCCCTTGCAACACTATACGGTCATTTAAGAGACGGTCTACTTCGACCCTGCTTGTCAGGGCGAACACGGACTGAAAAGGAAAGAATCCCAGCAGAAAAAAAACCCAGATCGTCCGCGACCGGGATAGAACTCGCACCTCTGCATGATAGGCGAAGAGCCTAACTATTGCACCAATGTGGAAGATGAAGAATTCATTACTGTGCTCCGGCTTCCTCATGATGATAATGGATGTCACCAGTGACTATCTTTTAACTTTGGTAATTTATGTATTTATTTTTATGTGTCATGTGCCGGATCCTGTGGCTCCATTGTGGTCAAATAAACGATAAAGTGGCTTCTGTGATGTTGAAGCTCTTCGCTTATATATGATGCACATGACGTGAGTTCGAGGTCCGCGTCGGTCAGTTTCTTTGATCTGCAGGGACTGTGTCCCTCTTTGCCTGTGTTGTGCCTGACAGTCATGGTCGAAGTACGAGTGTCCCTTAAATGACTTTACTGTGTTGCAAGGGACATTAAGAAGCTAAACAAAGCGTATGGTGCTTTGTTTGTTCCCGTATGGTGCATTGTTTGTTCCCGTATGGTGCATTATTGTTATAAAGCAAAACAGTTATCCAGACGAGAGCAGAAGAATTCATACTCTTTAATTCAATGTAAGCTCATGGTGCAAACATACATGATACACATAATGTATTGGTCATCTATAAAATACAGTGACAACAAAAAAGAAGTTATTCTCTGTCAACTACGTTTGGTAAGACAAAGAAGGATTTAAATACAAGACGATGTGACAAACATCTTTTTAAAAACTTCTTGTCGATCAAGCAACAGCGTTTTTATTCGCTACCCTTCCATGCTTTTTCAGCATGTGAGGTGGTTTCAACAAAGTGTCTTCCTTTTTGTGTCTTCATATCTGTACACTCGAATACACAAGGAAGACGGGAGGGAGTTGATACAGTGCTGTTACCAACTAAAATGGCGAGAGCTGGTTGCCAGATCTAGTGGTGCCCCCAGGGTTGCCCCAACCACGGGATAGAAGAAAAAGAAGAAGTTGCCAACTAAAGGGAATAAAAAATAAAAAAAATAAAAAAATAAAGCAAACGTAAAAAATAACAGCAGTTAAAAAAGTCGTAATAATATAAAGGTCGATCCTAGTTTGGAAGAATATAGTCTACAGCATTATTGATGTTCAGATTATTTCCTCCCTGTTTTTCAAAATCTATAGATGTGTTTTGTTTTGCCTTTCCCTATTATGCATTGATGTTGCATAAAGACAACTACAGCTCCAGTGTTGTGATATTTTTATGAACATGCGTGTCACAAGATTTGTATAAAAAAATCTAGTACATGTAATTGAAGTAGCATAATATTGTTTCATCAAGAACATACCTACGAAGACATGAACAGTTTTGAAAATATTAAAAAGCGCACAGCTGATGCAGAAAAAAACAACTAATATTACCAAATCTTACAATCCCATTGCTCTAAAGAAAAATAAAATAGTTTAACAAGTTCGAGAACACTTTAAGGTCACTTTGAAAGGCGATATATATTTTCAATTTTCAGTCCATCTCCAACAGCACGATATAATCAAACATCATGGAATGGCTACAGAAGATATTATGGAATGCAGAAGTGAAATCACAAACTTCTTGTACAACAAGTCAACTTTGGAAGTTTTACTGTAGAAAGGTTGAAGAACGGAAAGGTTTGTAAGTTACCGTACTGAATCGAAAAAAGAAAAACCCCCACAAAAAACAACAACACCCAGAACCATTAATTGAGTCAGGTCGCTTTGATAGTGACAATGATAGTGTGTACCTGTCCGCCATCTTGCTTTTGCTATGGACGTTCCTCTTCGGCAACCATGGTAAAAAGCTACTTTTTCGATCATGTCTTAATGGTGCTCAACGACATGGTTTTGATCTACTAGTCATGGTTCATAGAATTTGAAAAGATAAAAAAAAGTTCACTGTTAGAGTAGAATAGAAGAACTGCATAGGCCTAATGGGTACATCCATTGGTCATTATTCTAGCCTACATATAGATTTTTGGGTTGTCTCTACAAACTGCAACTTATTGATACGTTTTGTGGGACTATGTTTTAAAATGAAAGAAGGAGCTCTAAAATAAGAACAAGTTACACAGGAGAAGTAATAAACCTAAGAAGGACACACTAATAGTTCTCAGATTTGACAATTTATCGGTGAACATCAACAAGATACAACTCTACTTCTCTAATGCCCTCCAAACAAACATGAAAATAGCGTGCCAAAGTTCTTGTGATTCAAACGGCAACTCTTTTTCATTGTCATGGTGATTATAACATTTATAAGGCCTGTTATATATTTACGTGAACATTAGCCCGTGAATCAGAGCAAGGCACATTCGATGGCAAAGTTGATTATTTGATCATCTCTCCAGTATAATACTTCACACTCACTCTCACTCCCACAACAAGCAGCAGTTCACATATAAACGTATTTTAATGTCCACCATACACTCGAACATATACAAGTCTTTGTGTTCCTTATTCGGAGCTTTAAACAGTTGACTAGATTACCAATTTATGAAAACGCAACGGTATACGGTCGGCCCAAGCCCTGACGTTATCCAAACTGCAGAGGTTGGGTCATTTTGGTTCCTGCCTGCAGTTGGTTAAATATAAATCTAATGAATTCAACATCTCAGTCCCCATGACGACGTATTCTTAACGTTCCTGTCAGAGATCCCCAGATTTTACAAGCCCAGCAATATCCCTCTCATCTTCGTCCAGATTGGGATCTAGCGCCCGCGGCGTCATCATGCGGAACTCTCGCTGGGAGGGCGAGGAGGCGGGGGCGACGCGGGGGGCGGGGACTGGTGGGGGAGGGCTGGTGGGCGTGGCTCCCTTCTTTGGTGGCTCCGCCTTTGAGGTGGAGGGGGCGGGGTCAGTGCTGGACTCGTAGTGCGGCCCGTGCGAGGGGAGGACGACGCTGCTCGATGACGCTGCAGGTGCTGCATGCAGACTGTCGTACACGGGGTTGCTGAAGTTTGTGGGCGAGTCAGTCGAGCTCTGGGGGGAGAGGCGCAAATATATAAGCACGTCATAGGCTTGTACGCATTATAAAGACACTTATTCACACACACATACACAGACACACGCACACACACACACACACACACACACACACAACACACACACACACACACACACACACACACACGCACACACACACAC
>JAUKPP010005346.1:5111-18269 GCA_032273245.1 Phyllaplysia taylori | reverse complement strand
CCCCCCCCAAAAAAAAAAAATAAAAAAAAAATGCACCAGACACAAAACAAAAAACAAAACAATGATAACCAAAAACAAAAAAGGGAGAGAGAAAAAAAAACACGAAAGAAAACACCACACAACAGAAAGCAGGCCTGCCGGCGGAACATCTGAAAAGAGTGGGCCTACGAAAATAGCTTCAGAACTCTATAACTGGGTGTCCACTTCTATGGATTCTCTGTTTATATGACTGATACATTGGCCTCAGATTGCAAAGTTTACAGAAGGGAGCCTTCGAGGCAGGTGAAGTCAAATGGTTTTTCAAAATTATCCCACGAGAAGAAGAATACACACGGGGATTTCAGAGTACAGAGACTAGTTCTCAATCTGCTACCTTTCTCTACTACCCTCTTCCTACCCATACACACACGCTTTTCTCTTAAAAAATACTGAAAACTGTTCAAAGGAGAGGCACGTAAAACCAGAGGCGCTGGCACAGTTGGTGTTCCATACTTTGACGCGACGGTAACTGTGAGCGGACCAAGGGGCGAGCACTGAGGCAAAACAGTTACAGCAGACGTCTGTGACCGCGAGTGGGACTACCCTCGGGTTTACCAGTGCGGATTTCTTTTGCTACTTTCAGTTTTACCCTTTCTGAATGCGGATGGATAGTTTACTATAGCTGAAAACTGGTGAGTACATCTATTTGTACATAAGTAATACAATTGATTGCTCGTGGAAACACGCCGATGATGATTTCTAACCCAATTCTTGTTGCTACAACAAACATTTTACTCGCCTTTGTTCTCAGGACGCCGAGACTTGTTTATTTTTCTTTTTTCGATTTGTCATTCGAATAGATAATAAATGCTTACCTTTCGGGCAGGTTATCATGCAAAATATTTTGTCCACCTATTTCTCTCAAACCATCAGCATGGACAATACCTAAGGTAGCACGTACAATAGATAGGTCTATGAAATAAATTTTTTGTCGTTTTATGTCGATTTAGTAAATTGTATTTCAGCTCCTTGTTCTTTGCTCTTTACGGTAGACCACCGGTGAGATTGTCTTGCGCATGACTTGCAGCTATACCGATCTTTTTGTTCCCACGAAAATAAGATAAGCTGGACATATACTCGTAACTTGTATAAAACCCAACCTTTGTTTCTAGCATATAGCTATGATAAAACGTTTCAAACAACATTTCTAAATGCCATTTATTGCTAACATCCTAAAAAACCATCCAAGAAACGCCAGAAGTGTTAGAATGTAATACTTTGACGACAACAGTACAGCTCAAAAGAAGATCTTGAATGATAATCATCTGTGTGTCATGTTTGTTTTATTGTATCTCGGGCCCGAACATTTCTAAATTCTTCTCTGGACTTGGCAATAAATTTTAGTAAAGAACTCCAAATTCAAACTAGCAAACGAACGACCCCCTCCGCCACCTCCTAAAAAAGCCCCAACCCACCCAAACAAACAAAGCAAAAACAAAATAACAAAATCCAAAAACGACAAAAAACAACAACAAACAAAAACAACAAAAAACAAAACCCCCAAAAACCAACCAAACAAAAATGATACAAAAGATCAGGTGTATGTGAAAATTGTTTACAGTTACAGTTATTTATTTATAGAGGCGCCAACATCTTTGGCTGTTTTAGCCATGTGAAAATTTCAAAAAGCAAATAATGGCTGCAGAAAGGATTTGATGAATGAGATTTTCAGTTGATAAATTTTCATATACTTTGGTAGCCTACTAAGTTAATCGATGAAGTTGTGTTGTAGATCAATCACAAAAAAAATCAATCTTCCCCTCAATCCAGCAATCAATTCATCAGTTTGCGGGTCAATCAAGAATACATAAGAAAAAGGTATGGATGAGTGATTTAATGAAGAAAGAAAAATTGAGTGTACATAAATTTGCAAATTGATCAGCTCGATGAAAAGACAACATAAATCTAAAAAGAGGGGGAAAGAAAGATTAAACAAAAGCAATTTGAAAAAACAACAACATATTCAACAAAAAGATTCCACTATCCAACGAGCAAGTGAACACGCATATAAAAAATGTTTCAGAGGAACAATTATTGTGATAAAGTAAAAAAAAAATAATCATTGTATCGGCCTACAAATGGCAAGTGAATATTGTAAACGCCAACAAAATTATAATGAGTCTCTGACTCGAGGGAAAAAGATGTAAATCCTAACAGTAAAATAAATACGATAAACAAAAATGTAATTAAAAACTCAAAGCAACTGAATATTTTCGGGACAACAAATTGGCAAAGGAACATAAAGAAGAAATGGGGAAGTGAAAAAAACCCACCCAACTCAGCAGTACCAAACTACAAATTCTAAAGCAAATAGAAAAAAATACAGACTTTTGAAAAATAACAGTTAAAAAAAGATTACAAATAAACAAACAAAAAACAAAATGCACAAAAAAACTGCATCTCAATGAATAGGCTACACAAGCGATCAACCAAAGGAAAAGCAAGCAAGCAAGCAAACAGTCAGATAAGTAAACGAATAAAATGCAATCAAGTAAATAAAAAAGTAAAAATGAAGAAAGTATCCCAATATAAAGAAGGAATCAAGGTAGGCTATAAAAATGCAGTGGGCGACTTAAGATGCGTAAGTATTTGGTTAAAAGAATGGAATATGCAAATAGACTTGTAAATATATAAAAAGGAGCGGAAAAGATGAATAGAAGGTAAAAATTATATTAATAAATAAATACAGAAGAGAAATTGACAAATGAATAATTTAGATAAAGAGAGAACGAAGAAAAAAAATGAATAAGTGAATAAATTAGTCAGTCAATGCTAATATGAATACAAAAGTTTATAAGCAACTGAATAGATCAATTAATGAATGATAAAAAAAAAAACCAAACTGAAGGATAAATCAATCGATAGAGTAATTAATAAATGCTTACATATTAGAAAAAATAAATAAATGAATCTATAAATAAATGATTTAATGAATAAATAGTATAAGTAAATAAACAAGCAAGGAATACATATATAACCAGACATTGCAGTCAATGAGTCAATCAACCAATCAACCAACCAGTAAGCCAGTCAGTCAGTCAGGCAGACAGTCAATCAATCAATTAGTCAAGTATGTAATCAAAAGTAGCATAAATTAGTCACTTAGTCAATTAATCAATCAATAATTAAGCAGTGAATAAATTAAAATAAATATATTATAAACAAATAAGTATGTAAAATAAAATGGAAATGATTTTGTAAATAAATAAAAATAAATACATAGATACATGAATAAATAGCTACAGTCAATAAATAGACAGCATTTAAAAAATAAAATGATGATGAACATAATTAATAGAAATGAGAATAGAAAAAAAAAAAAAAACACAAATTAAATGAATGGATTAATGATTAAATAAGTGAATGTAAATATACGAAGAATTACATGAACGGGCTTGCACTGTAAGTACAGAGCTTTCTGTTTGAACTCTAGCGAAAGCTTTTATTGTTTCTCTGTTCAACCTTCGCCTACTTGCCGAAATTCGAGGTTCCGTTCTTTGTACCGTAACGTTACATTCAATGCATCGTGATGAATCACGAAAGGTATTGCTTGCACTCAGTGACACAAGCACGCACACATGTTTAATAATATACACACAAAAAGCCCAAATATTTTTACCCATACTTACCGGCACCAAGCACAACACACACAGACACATATACAGGTAGACACATTATACTGTGTTTTTATTTCATTAATACAATAAAAGGATGTATACGTTTCTATATTTTCATGGATTAAAAAATACTACATTTCACCCATAGCTCCCCATTATCAGCATTAAAAAAATCAATAGAAATATATTATCCATTAGATAAGTTAATATAACAAAATGGACGTAAAAATAAAAATAAAAAATAAAAACGGAATAAAACAAAACGCGGTAAAAAGAACTCTTGAATTTTATATATTCTTTTTGTGCAAGAACACGAATAAACCAATTGAAAACGACTTAAGCCAGCTAAATAGCATTTTGACTTACTTTTTACAAGTTGATCGAGTTCTCCCGTCGAGGTAATTTCGACGCTCTAGCGCGGTCCGCTCCTTCTACTTCTTTCTTATTGGCGTGTAGGGCCTACAAACAAACAAACAAATAAACCCAAGCAACAAACATACAAATACACGAACAAACAAGAAAGCTCATACGTACAAAAATCTGAAGAATAAAAAATACACAGAATTTATGTCTCCCGGCACATTGGTCGTGGATAATGTCAAGCGTTGTTCTGGCATCCTCTGCGCCTTCTACTTTCTAATCTACCTCTTAGCGCTGAAGTGGCCTTAGTGTGTCGACAGTACCGTAAATCACCGATAAAAGAAAGAAACGCCGTGCAACTACTGAGTACATGTAGGTCACCGCTCAAAATATGTCATGATGGGGACATGACAGGCTATGCGTCACCTGACGGACAGCAGGTAAAGGTCAGCTCGGGATACGAGTTTTACACTCTTATGAAAAAAGTACAAATGCGCACCTTTAGAAAATATCCGGGACTGGGTGAAAACGTTTCACTTCTCTTTCTTTCTTTTTTTATTTCTTTCTTTCCTTCTTTCTTTCTTTCTTTCTTTCTTTCTTTCTTTCTTTCTTTCTTTCTTTCTTTCTTTCTTTCTTTCTTTCTTTCCTTCTTTCTTTCCTTCTTTCTTTCTTTCTTTTTTATTTCTTTCCTTTTTCTTTCTTATTATTAATTTATGTACCGATATTTACCTGTTTGATTAGGCCCTATTAATTTAATCATGTATTTATTAATTTATGTTTAATTTATTAATTAATTGATTGATTAATTAATTAATTCTTTATTATTTCTTTATTATTTCTTTCCTTCTTTTATTTGATTATTTTCTATGTTTTTGTACGGGCTGCCCATTTCTAAGCCGATTATTAACGATGACAAAAATGAAGGAATTTGCTGGACGTAAGATAGCAAAAGGTTTTGGAAATGTTTCGAAAAGGGTTCTGAAATAGGCTTGTCGCTCATAGTTATTCAAACGCTCTTGTTTATTTGTTGTTCGGCGCATAAATGTGGTTATTGTGGAGGTGCTAAATATGTGTGAAATCCCCCAATTTTGCAGAGAAAACTTACTCCTTTTCTTCAACCCCTGTCTAAACGTAAATAATGTTGTTTTGAATGTGTATTGAAACCTAAGCCACATCAGGCCCCTACTGCTGCCCCTCAATGGACTACTGATTTTCTTCTTTTTTTTTTCTCTTTTTTTTCTTCTTTTCAGTCTATGAAACCATTATACCTCAGTCTGAATATTTGTATGTTTGTCTAATTACAATATTTCCACCCCATTTTTAATTAAATCGGCCCAACAAGAACATAATCATTTGACTTCAAACGTTGGTGTGTGTGGTCGCATCAAATGAAAATGTCGTAAAAACGTAGTCTCCACTCTGGGTGCATTATCATATTACTTCGCAAATTTATAAAGTAAATTCTATTTTCATGTCAGAAAAATTTCAGCTTTAGGAGTTTATTTTGAAGAAAAATATTAAGAAAGTAAAGCGCAAGTTCTTTGTATCTTTTCCTTTTTACCCCCTGAGAGACTTCTGGTTTTCATCTCTAATTTTCGATTTGGTAGTGTTCTTTTCTCGACAAGAACCTTCAGGACGTGTAGTACCTTCAGAAAGAATGGGTTCCTTTTTTCGGTTTTCGGAGTTATTTTTGTCACCGTAGCGTGCAATGCAACATATTGTGCTCACAATACAAATCCTATCATAATAGCATCGTACGTGAAAACGAGTTGGGTTAGATTAGGTCTACCTGGGTGCGATGAAATACAATGAGTTGTGATAGACGTACGGCAAACAACAGAATGGAGAAGCAGCGGGGAAAACCAAGCTTACACAATTATTATTGTGGGACGACTTTCGCGTCACGATGGCGTGATTCTCCACACATCCCATTTAGTCGAAACGGCTCCTGTGGCCAAATGAATGCCGACCAAATACTTGACACGTAAGTGGAGCCTTTTGACAAAACAACCAACCAAACAAATAGACATACAAGTAAAAAGCGGTCTAGAACCAAATCTGAACATATTCTTATTTCACTGACACTTCCTTGATATTTTTTCATGCATACCATATAAATGTAGACACAAGCACACAGAAAAGAATACACACACATTAACACATGTACACACACGCGCACACATGCAGAACTACACATACACATTATAAGCATCGTCACGCAAGCTCACACACACAAACACACACACACACACACACAAACACACACAAATACAAGAAACGCATACCCATATCCCTTCAGATACACATACATATTGCCACATTGGACTGTCTGACTGACAAAATGCTCCAACTCAATACTCATCTTTTCCAAAATCCTGCATTATCGTTCACCCTACAAGGCCAGGTACTACACGCACTAAGTTTTGTCACAGCACTACAAACAAAGGCAAATAAAAAAATAATCGAAACAAATTTCTATACCAGATTACAATATTTTTCTGCTGCAGCTGCTGCTCGCTCACTGCACGGAACTGCAACTGATGACATCCACAGCCTAGAAATCTGGGTAACCAAGTGCATGACTGCTGTCAATTTAGACAGTTGGTTTGCAAATGAATATTGCGATCAGTTAACATCTGTTCCAGGCAAGCTTGTCCGGTTCTGCAGAACAAATTCGATGAACCGGAAATGTAGGCATATGTTGGGGATGATAGATCACGAAACTGTTCTGCTGTGGGGGGGAAAAAGACTCATGGAAATGCGTTCATAATGTGTCAAATTCAGATTTGAGTGCTAGTTTGTTGATGATATTCAGGAGTTTCTCCCAACTGCGCCAGCTATGCTTAGGCAATCATACAGGGGCATAACCTCAAGTACAGATCTCTCTTTCCTTCTCTCTTTCCATCTCTCTTTCTCTCCTCTCTCACTTTTCTCACATACACCACAATATCACATATTTACGCTCAAACGCGCACATGTACTCACTTATACAATTTGATCACATTTTGAAGCTCTATTTGGTGCTACGTGTATTTGAGAAATTATCGATATAATATTATACAATAATTGTATGCTCACTCCTTATAATCTGTCTTTTTTTAAATTTGAAACAGTACTAAAGGTTTATCAAGCACAGAGCAATAGACAACAATAAATTATCTCGGCCTTCAGTTTTCAACTCTACTCTTTGCGTTTGGGATAATGTAATTATTGTTTCAGCCGTTACTTTGTTTTTTTTTACTCACTAACACAACCTTAATGTCCCCAACATCGTTGCCTCACACCCTACAATGAAACGTTTGTTTGTTTGGTTACGGTTTTAGGCCTCCATAAACTCTATAAGGTCATTTCGGCGCCCACTACAATGAAACAATATTATTCTACTCATGTTGCTTTTGATAGCCTATAAAAAACATGAAAGAGACAAACAGAATAAAATGAAACACACACAAAAAAAAGTTTTTAAAAAACTTATTAACTTATTGTACGAGCTATGGTTGTAGATCACGATATACGAGTGAAACAAATCATTTCAACGACCTACAACTCAAACGAGTGTGGTCATTGTTTTTTCTATATTATACTGATACCAGCTAAAGAAGTGGAGCTCTTGTGTGATTTCAGAGATTAAGTACAACACGTACAGCAGATCTTCGCGTGGAACCCAAACTTCCAATTTGCTTTAGTAAATCTGGCAGTTCTATAGGCTATGGACATTAAGAATCGCCATTGAAGGCTCAAAATGGAAATGTTTTTTTCTATTGCTGGTGCGCCGAGGATTCCCATGCAAATTAGACAGCAAACGCGTCCACAAAAGGCAAAAAGTGATGTTTCATCTGTCAAATATCAAGTTTTGATATTCCGCGCGAGAGACATTAGGATTTCTTTCACCGAAATCAAAACGATAGACAAGTCTTTGTATGGTATAAAAATATATTGACAAAAACATGGAAAAGTAGAAAATATATCATCTCCATGCTCGATCGATGGCAATACTCTGTCGAATTTCACCTAACCAAATCGAAGCTAGGAACCAGCAATTTACTCAACATAACCTCGAAGATGGCAGTGTAGGTTCTAGTCCTATCTATGCATATCGGACATTTTAATTATAGACTCATATTTGGCTAATCTGCACACATTTCTACGTCGCCGCCATGATTTTCTGCGATCCTCTATGACGTCATAGAGTTTACAAAGGTCATCAATCAATAACCCTTTCTCTGCCGTCTGCGAAGGGAGGTGGATGAATCACCGTTTACAGAACGGCACGGCTAATTATTGTTGTTTTATGGGGCCCTAGGCAGTTCTGGCGCGTGATATACATCTAGATAAATCTATCGGTGCAGTTTGCCGTGTGATTATCCTGTTGCCGTCTTTGCAATAGATCTTTTCTTTAATTCTCAGGGGGAGAAAAATATGAAGTAAAAAGATAAAGTCGTACGCATGTGAATAGAATTGCATACCGGTATATTATGATATATTTTATGAGATATAAGTTATCGACGCAGCGATGACAGACTTCGTTTTCTATGGCCGGGAAGTCGGATCCCCCTGGCTGAGTAAGTCAAAGAATTTTTTTTGTAAAGAACTCTCCCAGACAACACACGACCTAGTTAGAGCCAGACTTTAGAACGTGTGATTTCGTGTTCTGGCTACTTGTCTCGTAGAATGATTTGCTTTTTGATAATAACAACTGAAGTTACAATGATGTTGAGTGTCTGTTCGTTACTGCATGTTTTAATATATTATTTTTTACTGTCTATTGCTATTTTCTTTTTTAAAAGAGATATACCTAGTATGTAAAATGATGATTATAATAATTATTTGTTAATAATAACAATAATAATAGCAATAATAATAATAATAACAAAAACAATGATAATAATAATGATAATAGTAATAATAATATAATAAAAAAATAAAAAATGAAATAACAACAACAATCCTGGCAATAATAGTTTTTGTGATGTTTAGGATATAGATCTATGTTGTAATTTCAACTTATAAAAAAAGTTATATTATAAGGCTCGCTCCACAAGTTGGGCTTTAAACACTTTATGCGAAATATTATACTGTTTTTATGAATTCATTGTTCTCCCTACTGCTTCTTTTCTTTTAATAATTACTGTATCTCTTTTAGCTATCATACTGAATTATTTTTCTTTATGTTGTCAGCTTAGGTTTTTTTTATTTTTATTAATAGGTAACTTCACTGCTAATACGCAGTTTTGTTTGTTTTACATGTACCACTGTACCACTAATGTCTATGAAAAGAGAATTGGTCTTTTTGAGATATAATATTAGGAATAGAATGTTCATTCTTTGTATTCATTAATGGAAATAAGTTAAAGCGTGATATTGGGAGGCTGATGAGGATAGTATATTATTGATGATCAGGAGAGAAAAAAATCTACCGTTAGCGATTTATCTTTCATTATTATCACTTGTAAAGACGATAATAAATATAATTTTGACAACAAAAGCCACACCAACACACAATAATTATAATAATAATAACAATAATAATAATAGGCCCAACACTAATGATAATAGTGATGCTGTTGCTGCTGCTGCTGCTGTAGTTTTTAATCTTTGATTATCCCTGGCGTAGGCCTATTGCGGAAACATTGAGATTCAATGAGATAATATTTTCAATAGTGTCAAGTTATATAAATTTTTCTGACTCATTTACTTCATTTACACGCTTTACTGGGATAACGACAATGATGATGATCATGATACATAGTACTTTAAGAAATATACAAAAGGGCGTCTGTTCTGTATTGGATCGGCTATTTTCCTATTATACGGAAGACTGCAATGTGATCAAACGTTCTGTCGAGCATGTGCATATTTTCTGCCGGAATTCGTCCTCCTCAGTCCGGGTTGGCCCTGGCAGGCAAGGTTGAAGAACAAGCCCGTTTTTTATAAATTACCTTACAGTGCTGCAAGGGACGTAAAACTGGTAACCAAACAAAAGCCTAATGGGGTATCAAGGGATATTAGAAAAAATCAACAAGCCGCAAGCTGCCTCCTCCATCCCTGTATCTCCCCGCCACCTCCTTCCACAAGTGTTAGAAATCATAATAAGATAAGAAGACATAATAATGATAACAGAACATTACGAAGGATTCAACTGGGCTAGCAATGTCCTATCTGGGTCTTTCCCGGGAAAAGCCCGGATAAGACCATAAAGGAACATTATAGATTGACGCTATCTGTGCAAAGGAAACCCCCTAGAAGATGATTATGATCATAATGCCCCAGATTGGATATGATCAGGAAGTCTTATAGGAACGGCTTGTAGCACAAAGATTTTCTATTGTAGAACTCTAGATCGCTTACTGCGACATCTAAAAAATGGCGGAGTCTCTTTGCGTCTTATCCAAAATCCATCCGTGACTCGTGCCGTCAGATACATGGATATCTCCATTGGCTGGTTCATCCTCTTAAAAAATAGAGTGTCAAGACGAAGTTTTTTTTCTGTTTTTTTTCTAAAGTTCTTTTCTTTTACTAATGGCAGCTCCCCCCCCCCCTCCCCGCGCGCGTCACCTCCACCTCCATAAGATATTCGAGTGCGCGATCTAGATTTATGAAAGTAGAAAACGTCTTTGGTGTGCAGAGTCCCATAGGTCCCATGTGTCAAGAAGTTTAACACCGGTGTCTGTGGTGTAATGGTTCGGTTCTTCACCTATCACACAGAGAACGGGGGCTCAATCCTTACGTTGGACAAAATCTTTATGTCTTTGCTGGGATCTTGGTTGTATCCCTCCAGCCCGGAATGGTCGAGAAAGAGAAAGAAAGAAAGAAAGAGAGAGAGAGAGAGAGAGAGAGAGAGAGAGAAATCTAAGTAGCCCACCTCTTAGACTGTGCTGGCCTTAATGTGTGACAGGGCGAGTGAGACTACACCAAAACAAAGTCAAGCAATTTCTCTACCATATTAAATGCGCTGTGGTGTGGTCCTTTCATTTGATTTAATTTCTTTTCAATTGCCCCTTTGTCCTATTCTACTTCCGGGTACTGAATACACCTTATTATGTCTATAGTGCCGTAAATCCTAAAGGCAGAAGACAAGAGTTCCAGTCCCGGGTGGGGTCGTTCTTTAAATCGATTGCCCTTCACCCCCCCCCTCCCCCATTCTGCTAGGATATAGTGCCCCCCCCCCCCCCTCCGCCCAGGTTAGCCTTGACATGCAGGGCCGAAGTAGTCGGTCCCTAAAAAAGACCTAGCAGTGTCAAACGTGGCGTAAACTAAAAACCAACAGCAAGCCACTTTGTCACTGTCCAACAACACGTTTCCCTTGTTTGTGTAACGAATTCTGTGATTGCGAAAGTCTTTTGTTCCCAAAAACCCAAATTTAATGAGGATTTATTTATTGACATTTTTAAAAAAAAATTTATTTTTAGAAAATGCAGTTTCACCAGGCAATGCATTTAAAATGTTGGAGAAGGGAGAGAAAAATCGTAGCTGAGTCGTTCTTTTCATTACCAGAGCATGTCCTTTCTGGGAAGAATTTTCCACGCTTCACTCAACAGTGATAGAACTAAATCGATACCAAAATACAGGTATTGAAAGAAACCTGTATAATTTGTTTCGATATTCATGCAGATACACAACGTATTGTCTGAACTAAAAACCGTGCAGCATAACATGAAGCAATCACACACACACATAGTCATGCACACACACACACATACACACACACACACGCACATACACACACACAAGCACACACAAGCAAACACACCCACACACATACAAAAATAAAAGAGGAAAAGAAGAAGAGATACAAGGAAAAAGAAACACAGACAAACTCATGCAGTAGCGGGCAGACGGAGATGTTCGTCCAACATGGGGATCGAACTCCTGTCCTCAGCGGGATAGGTGAAGAGCCTTATCGTTACACCACAGAATCAGATGCCGGTTCGGGTATTGTGTCCCTCCCAGCCCGGGTTGTCCATGATAGTCAGAGTCGAAGTAACCCGCTTGTTAAATTACTTTAGAAGAAGATGTTACAAGGAGCGCAGAACTAAATAACTCGCTCCTTACTACTAAGAGCAACTCCATTCTGTTCTACTTTTTAAAAATGAAAATAGGGCAGCTATAATTTTTTGACAAGTAGAATCCCCAAGCACTCGTTATACCAACATGAATAGCAGCCGTTGTTGTTTTGATTCTGTTAGTATAGATGGAGCTCTTACCAAACTCTTACTGCGCAGAAATAGTTTGTAAAGCCATGAAGCTCAGAAGTCGAAATCCCAGCAACTCGCTAGACATGTACAAACACACGGAAATTATGGACGTTTTGACCAGACATACTGTTTATAGAATGACCTGTATTGTAATAATCACGTCCATATTGGATTTTGTCAACGTTCCGATCGCGAATTTTGTCCAACTTTTAGTATATTGATGAGGATTCATAGGGATCCCAGAAATCACCACAAAACAAAAATTTGCCATTACTTTGGGTTGAGTCGCATAAATTGTGCCGCCTAAAAATTGGCCGCTGCAGTTTTTCCCTCTCTGTGAGCATGGAATCCGTACCAAGCCCTTACTGCACAGGAATAGAGGTAAAGCTGCGGAGCTTCATGGGTACAACTCACTTAAAGCGAAGCCTTAAAAGCGAAGCGTCTATTAAACTTTAATGCCTCTCTTCATGTGTGTGTGGGGTGTGAGACGGAGAGTTGCCCAAGTACTCCACAGAGGGGTCAATGGGTGTATCCAACTCAATATTATCTACACGCTCTGGGTGTTCGGGTGTGCTTTGCTGAAGGAGATCAGTTTGTGGTTGGCGGGCGCTCTGGTGTGGTCTATTTTTTCCACTTCTTTCTAAGTGTTACTATTATCCTTAAAATATTTTTGGTGCTGGAATGACTTTTCCATGGTTTTAAAACCGTAAACAACCAACCAAACAAAAGAGCCCTGGTAGTGGGGTCTAGTCTCTCCTTGGTTCCTAGGAAAATGTGAATACATTTTTTTTATAAATGATTATCTAAAGTATTTTAAAAGAATTTTTTTTTTAAATGTCCAAAGTAAAATTCTCTCACAGAAAGGTAACCTTTTGCAGGAATAATCGAAGTTTACAAGTACATGTAGGTGCATGTATTTTTTCGGATATTTCTTTAACCAGATCTGC
>JAUKPP010005235.1:0-18275 GCA_032273245.1 Phyllaplysia taylori | reverse complement strand
CACACACACACACACACACACACACAGAGAGAGAGAGAGAGAGAGAGAGAGAGAGAGAGAGAGAGAGAGAGAGAGATACATAATATATACTCACATACACACACACACATCAAATGGACTAATGTTCTTGTATTTATCGTGTAACCCACAAGGTACGAGAACTCGAGGACTACCTACGCACAATGGAATCCGATCTGGAAGTTGTACAAGACAAGATCCTGGCCAAGTCACACGAGAGGATTCTACTCACAGAGAAGATCAGCAACTCGGAGAAATCTTACGATGCCCTCAAGACAGACTTTGACAAATTCTCCGATAACTTGGAAGAGCTTGAGGCAGAGGTAAGAAAATATTAGATTAGATACTATAGGTCCACGGGCGCAGAGTCCATACAAGCAAAAAAGCAATGCTTGCTCCACCTTCTTGACCACCCGAAAATCTATCCCATTTTCTCTTTAAGCTACGAGTAGTTTCCCTCTTTCTCTCAAAGTATTTTTTTCTTTCTTTTACTTCATGTTTGCTTGCTTCTCACAAGGGAGCGCACTTCGCCCCTGTATAGGTCCCCCCAGTGGTTGAGTGGTTAGTGAACTCGGCTTCGCAAGAATAATCAAGCAGTGTTGGGTGTTGCCACCATCGGAAGTGGTGAACACTGCTGTTTGTCTTTGAGCAAGTCACGTTAGCCCCAACTCATACGGATGCTACACAGTGGTGACCAGCAATGCGACACGTGAATTTGTAATGAATGTAAACGTTGCGATATTATGTATTGTTGGTCCATATAATATTATCTAATCTTGTTAGAGCATGCTTTAATACTTGTAATATGTATTTATGTTGATGCCATTGAACCCCAATTTTCCCACAGGGATGAATAAAGGGATACGACGTGCGTGTGTATTTATTAATCTATTTAGACAAAATTTAGGCGTTTGTAAGGATTCAAGCAAAATTGATAAAGAAAAATACTTTACGGATGTACCTTTATCTCTTAGGCCGCGCGTCCACTGACATGTTTTGTCAGTTGCAGGCCAGGCTCATATGTATATATCATATATAGATGAGCTTGGGCTGCAACTGACAAAACATGTCAATGGACCCGCGGCCTTAGGCTTATGTATCAGTTTTGCTAATCAGAGCACGTGTATGTCGTATGTATGAGTATTGTTAATTGTTGTTGTTGTTTTTATGACATTCCACTTTGAAAAGGACTAGATTCTGACCATATTCATGTCTGTCTGCCGGCGCTGTGGTGTAATGGTTAGGCTCTACACCTGTCATACGGAAGACCCCGGTTCGATCTCGAGCGCGGACGACTGGCTTTTTTTTTCTTCTGGGATTTTTCCCTCTCAGCCTGGTTGGCCCTGACAGGCAGGGTCGAATTAGCCCGTCTCTTAAATGACCTTACAGTGTTGCATGGGACGTAAAACTGGTTACTAAACTAAAACCATATTTGTCTCTCTGTTGTCCAGGTGACGGGTCTGTCTGGCCAGCTGCTCCAACTGGAGATTGTGCACACCATCAAGACATCCCCGGAGACACTGGACAATCTACTGGACAGGCCGTCCACAGTCAAACTATCACAGGTAAACGCGGTTTGAACTTTGTGACTCTGTCTATTAATTTATCTATCTATTTATTTATCTATCTATGTATAAGTATGTATGTATGTATGTATCTATCTATCTATCTATCTATCTATCTATCTATCTATCTATATATCTATGTATCTTCATGTATCTGTCTGTCGGTCTATCTATGTATCTATCTTCATGTATCTGTCTATCTATCTATCTATCTATCTATCTATCTATCTATCTATCTATCTATCTATCTATCTATCTATCTATCTTCATGTATCTGTCTATCTATCTGTCTATCTATCTATCTATCTATTTATCTTCATGCATCTGTCTATTACCTATCAATCTATCTATCTATCTGTCTGTCTATCTATCTATTACCTATATATCTATCTCTATCAATATTTTCTCTGCATGTCTGTGTATGCTGAATGCACATACGTTTGATGCTCAAAATGGAGATTGGGCACACCATCAAGACATCTTCGGAGACATTAGACAACTAACACGTACTGGTCAGGCCGTCTACAGTCAAAACTATCACAGCTAGGGTTTTCGAAACTGACACTTGACGGTCGCTTTGGTGGATCATAGTCTGTTTATTTACAGAGATTGGGGGGTCTGGCTGCCATGGGATTTAATCCTAAACTAAAAATGATTGCACGGCTCGTTTGCCCAAGATATTGCAGTTAGCATTAACGAACAAACCTACTTGTACTGTAGCAGGTGGGGGCGGGTGGGAGGGGGGGGGGGGTGGTCGTAGCAGCCATTCATTATTATAGACATTAACTTAGTCTCTTTCTTCACTGATTACCAATCCCGGTAGTAGGCCTATCTATCTTCCATTTTTATAATTTTTGCGCAAAATAGCACATTATTATATAAGATCTTTCCCTTTTGCTTTCTCTTTCCTTCACTATCTTCCTTCTCTCTCTCCCTCTTCCACTCTCTCTGTCTCTCTTCCCTCTCTCTCTGTGTCTCTTCCCTCTCTCTCTGTCTCTTTTGTTCTCCTCTTTCCCTCTCTCTCCACCTCTCTCTACCTCTCCCTCTCTCTTTCGGACATATTCATACATATAATATATTATAATTAATTTCTCTCTTCTGTTCTCCCCAGTCTCTTAAAGAACGCATCAAAGAAAGGAAGAAGAAAGCCGCAGCAAAGACAAGTTGATGTTGACATTTTGTTCTACGACAATACTCCCGGACCAGCGTTCTTCTACAGAATGTTCTGGAATCACAGAGGGTTGCAAGCTTTAACGTTACACTTTAGAATATATTGTGTAATTCTGGGTCTCAATTTGTGTTGTTGTTTTTTTGGAGCAGTTTCATTTCTCAAGACAGTTCTTTCTTGAGCAAGATTTAACGTCACACTTTAGTATACATCGTGTAATTCTGAGTCTCAATTTGTGGGGTTTTTTAGAACACAGTTTTGCTCAAGACTTTAAGTTCTTTCTTGAGCAAGGTAGTAAAGTAAAAGTAAATGACATTTCAAGAGTGACTATGAGAGTTAAAGGTGGGTATTGACTCCAAAGCTGACGAAAATTTGTATAAATGGGTTTACTTGTACACCTCTTTAACGCTGTAAGGCAATTTTATATAAGGAACTTCTTCGACTTCGCCTGTCCTGGTCAATCGGGGCTAAGAGGGACACAATATCCCAGCAGAGAGACGGAGATGTATTGCAGATAATTTTTGCACTGTTTCTATTTTTGCTTTTATCTTCACCGAACATAAGGGCCTACGCAAATCAGTTTATCGATTATTGTTATTGTTAATAGAAAGTTGTATTCATTGTTATTACTACGCAAATCTATTTTTGTTCCAATTAAGGGGAAATTTTCGATAATTTTGTCTGATATTTAGCGTTTAATTTTTAAAGGCTTTGGTTTTCCCAAAACTGCCATGCCTTAGAACATACGTAATTACAGGCTCCTAGGGCTATTGTCTTGAAGTCGCATCAATGACAATTATTTATCTTTATATGAGCCAGTGTCAACAAGTCTGTTTTAATGCCTACCCAACGGGCAAAGAGGGAACCTGTGAGGGACAGTGGAATCTTTTATGTATAACTCAGCAGCTCATATTCCATTCATGGAATGGTCACTCGGATATTTTATGGGAATTTTCATAAATATCATGCACATCTCATTGTCATGCAATTGTTCTCATTGGAAATATCATACTCGGTATTTCTGCAAATCCCAAAGATGACTGTTTATAATTTACTTATTATGCCTGTTAGTTATAATTCTTTCATGTTGTCATGTCAATCTATTGTCATGGTTGTTGCTATCGTTGCTAATGGTTTGTAATACTCGTAGGCTACATACCGCGTTTCCATTGTTCCATCTTCTAAACACTTTTAGTTGTTCCATCGACTGTTATATTTGTTGTTGTTGCGGTTGACAACGATAGGACTACTTTGCGGGAAAAGGTGATACAACACTGAAACAGTTTTAGATCGTGTAAGGTTTTCATACACACAAGTCCAGCTGATACAATCAATAAATCTTGTTTCTTCTTGGTTTATACATTGCAAAAGGCCTCTGTTTTCTTCTTGTATAGTTTTGAAGAGGTTATAAATAGAATATGAAGATCCTCATGTCTTTACCATCTGCATCATCATTATGTTGTCAAGCATGGAAATCAATCACGGGGCTACAGATAGTCCCATCTGCGATATTGCAAAAAAATGCAGCTTTATAGAATGTAATAAGATGCATTTAAACAAATACACAGTAGTTTCATGATGCAGAACAGTCATCAGATTAGCTGTACCCTCATCATAGCCCCCTCGAAAAAAAAAATCTACTGCCTTTTATTTGTCAGGAACGCGATTTAATTTTTTTTCATCGCCATTAATTTATGTAGGCCTATAGTATACATGTAGTTTCTGTTCATAAATATCAGCTCTATCTCTTGAGAAACTTAAATCTTTTCCAAACTGAGCAGACTGAGTTTTTAGTCAGACTCATAGTAGATGCTTAGGTATTTCTATATTATATCTCAAAGTGTTATGTTTCTTTTGCTCCTTTGTTCGTTGTGATCATTCATAATGTTGTACATTAGGCATTGACAAATTATTAACTAAAACATTTGTTGAAATGGTCAGCATGGATTCATTTTGGAGTGCATTACTATTATTAGACACATCAGTACAGTACCTTTCTAAATTGCACATGAAAAATTGAAATTTCAGGCCATATCCTCGTTTGAATTAAATGACTTAGGTATTGCGGAGTGTATTGTTGAAACTAGTCAAATGGAATCGGTGTTAATTTTTAAATTGAAACGTAAAAAGCTTTGTATTTCTAATTTATGGAAAAATATTTATACACCGTATAGACTAAATTACTTTGTTGATATCTTTTATTTGTTTAAAGCGCTTGCAAGCTGCAGAGAAAAATTAAGTCATTTGAGAGGAGTCGGCTACTCTCAGTTTCAATATCCGTCTCCAAATGCGACGGGGTGGAAAACAGAGACAACAGCCATGCCTGTGGCCATGCAGTAGAGTGCCAACTGCAAATGCAGAGGTTCCAGATTCGAATCATGGGAGATTCATCAGTTATTTTCTCTGAGTTTTCTTGGCTCCTACCCCCGTCCTATTAGAGATGGAAAGAAAATTCAGAGGTCCTGCCTCTTAAATGACCTTTTAGTGGTGCAAAGAGCTTCAGCCACAAACAACCAACCATGAGAGAAAGGTTTTTCATTGCCTCCATGAGGTAAAAAATAATCATCATGTCCACATGTTGTCATTCATTTTTTATGTAAGGTAAGACAACCCATGTACAATTTCTACGGCATAGAGATAAATCCATTTCCATATTAAAATGAGTATGAAAGCTATTTTGTGACTTTTTGTTGAAATTTATTGTGATGGATTTTTCGTATACCTGATCTTCAAACACAGTACGTGAATAGAAAATGAATGGTTGTTGATTTTGGATTTATACCCCCTGCAACACCTTACGGTCATTTAGGAGGTGAGCTACTTTGACCTTGCCAGTCATGACCAACCCAGGCTGAGAGGGACACTACATCCCAGCAGAGAGATGTAGACATTTTATAAATCTGCCATGACCTGACTGAATACGAAGGAAAAGGATCATGTATTATGAAAAAGGCTTTTTTTTTTACCTGTGCCAATTTTCAACTCTAAAGACCCCAGTTGGTTAATAAAGAATTCTTGAGTTAGTGAGTAGGACACCAAACAGTTCAAGACCTTTTGTAGTTGGTAATGGTTTTTTTTCTTTAGATAGACATAGTAATTATAAGTGTTTTTATGATCACCCTGCGCTTAATCTTTAGGATGTTATAATACTTTATTATTATCACTGCATTCCTCTGTTCCTTTGAGTCCAGAGGTTGCACACCCTCTTTCCCATCCCCGAGTGGGATGATCATTTATTTAGGCTATATGAAAAAGGCTAAAAACAGCACATACTGAGCTAGTGTATTTATACATAATATAAATTACACGCTATAACGATATCAGCTGAAGATCCCACTGACACAGATTATGTATCATCTGCCCTTTGGTTTGGTTACCAGTTTTACTTCCCTGCAACACTGTAGGGTCATTTAAGAGACGGGCTACTTTGACCCCGCCTGTCAGGGCCAATCTAGGCTGAGAGGGGGAAAATTTCCAGGAGAAAAAAATGCAGATCATCTGGGCTTGGGATTGAACTCAGGTCTTCCGCATGACAGGCGAACAGCCTAACCATTACATCACGGCACGGGCTTACTGGTTATCATATGCCCTGAGTTAAGACTGAAGATGACTACCTCAGGGCTACAGCCTGACAGGTGCCATAATGCAATTTTACTGGAGGGTGACCATTTAAACAAATTTTCGAGAAAGAAATTATTAATGTGCTGTATGTTAAGGACACAAAAAAGAATCAAGCAATATTTTCTTCCATTTTGTAAAAAAAAAAAGGAAAATTATGTTTTTCGGGTTGTAGCCCCCAGGTAAGGAAAAACAAAAATGTACAAATCACTTCAAGCAAAATCAGTGTAGTTCAGTTATTGCAATGTATATTATTTTTCAATGTAAAACAATTCAAATCAATGGCAAAAATAGCAAATGAAACCGACTCAAACCAATATTAAAATAGAATAAAATGAATATCCACTTAAAGGCAGTTGCTTGCTGTTGTCGAATGCATCAATGGTCAAGTTTGAACGAATGCAGTTGAGCCTGTCCAATATGATCCCGAATGATCCCCCATTGTCAAGAAGGGAAATGGTCGTTTTCATTAAAAAAAATAGTAATACCAGATTGCATTTATATAGTGCTTATCCCCGTCCAAAAGCAGGCTTTATGCACTTTACAATCCCCTTGATTGGTGAAAATTTAAAGGGAAAATACCAAAAGGAAGTTGGTGGAATATGGTCGTTTACACAGGCGATTGTTTTTGTACAGGTGATTGTTTGAAAAGGTTCTTCTGTAATGTACATCAGACATGACGGAATGGTCATAGAAACATGAGTTCAGTCTTTTCATCCACAGGCCCCACTCAATGATGATAGTCTTTTCATCCACAGGCCCCACTCAATGATGATAGCAATAGTTTCCACACATTCTTTACATCTATCTCATTTCCTAAAATACCTGCATTTACACACACACACACAAACGTCTCCCCTTACACACACAAAAACACCATCACCTATTCTTATACTTATACACACAAACACTCTTGTGGCGCCGAGATGACCCTATAGTGTTGATGGAGCTGTAAAACCACACACAAACAAACAAAAATTCACTTACACACACACACACACACAAGATCAATCCACACGCACAGAGTCATATACACAAATTTCTGAAGACAGATTACATTTTTATGATTGCATCAGTGCTAAATGAAGGTTTAATTAATTAAGACATGATGAAAAATCACAGTAATCCCTATATTCATTCTTTCTCTCTCTCTCTCTCTCTCTCTCTCTCTCTCTCTCTCTCTCTCTCTCTCTCTCTCTATCTATCTACCTGTCTATCTCTCTCCTACTCCATCTCCTACACACACACGCACACACTCACATCCATTCAAATTCCACATCTGTAACAACTGGGGATGAAATTATCACAGTAGCCTGAAATCACACACACGCACACACCTACACACACATAAACACACACACACACACACACACCTATACACACACAACACACACACACATTCACACTCAAAACATAATTTTCTTTCCTAAATTGTCATCTCAAAAGTTAAACATGTCATACTCTCGACTCATCTTTAAGGACACAACTAATGTTTCGTTCTTGCCGTCCCACTTTGCATTTCCGCTCTTTGGGTCAACGGGGTGAGGTAAATGAAGTCCAAGTTTGCTGGAATGAGAAAATCAAAACAAAAGTAAAAATTCTTATGATCATATTTACAGTACAAAAAAGATAATTTATGTCTATTACTGTGACTATAGGCCTACCATGAACTTTGTCATATGAACTACACTGTCAAAAGTATAATACAGTCGAACCTGTCCAAGACGGAATCCGGAGGAATGGAGGAAAAGTGCACGTCTTGCACAGGTTCTGTGTTAGACAGGGAATTTCAGAGGGGAGGCTGTGTCTGTGTGTGAGGGGGTGGGGGGGGGGGGGGATATGGGGTGGAGACCGCCACCTTAGCTATATGACATGTGTCAATCATTCCCACAAATTGCCATTGCTGCTTGTGGCTAGTCAAACTTACTGTTTGGCCAATAAAAGAACAGAAGAGATCGTAACACTTCTTCGCTGCTGCCTCTAGCCCCACCCATCGATGTAATACGACTTTTAACCAATGCCATTTGCCCTACAGCAGACTCTCCTATCAATGAAATAATCACAATCAACCAATGCCTTTCACCCATTTTGCGGCGCTAATTATAGAACATAAGCCTTTTAACTTTTTGTAACATGTCGTAATATGGGAGAAAAGAACCCATAACTAGCGTGTGCTTGTAAAGGTGGTCCAGGGGGAAACTTTTTCCGCGACTGGTTGTGAGATCATAGCGGCGGGCAGTGGCAGAATTTCACACCTCTGGCCAGTCGGGGAAATGTTCCAGTTGGCGTGCCACTTGGAACCTTGAAGACAGGCTGCGGTCAGATTTCACACCTCCTACCATAGTAACCACATGCAATGCTCATGGCTCCCCACCCCACCAGACCACACCTTGCTATTCCTTCCTTGCCTAGCGGTTAGGGTAAAGATTTGAGCTAGTAGAAACAAACTTTGGGGGAGTTTTTATTCGGAACGGGGATTAAGAGTAATTGGCAACGCTCTTTCTGTCTTGGACAGGTCAGAACTCTTTGAGGAAAAGGAAAATGGTTTCTGTTTCCACATTGAACAGGTTTCCGTTTTATGCAGGTGATTTTAGAGGAATTTATCAAGGAGGGAGAGGGAAGTTCCGTTGAGAGAGGTTTCGGTTTTGGCAGGTTTGACTGTATCTCTTTGAAATAAGAATTTTTTTTCTAATCAGAATGAGCACATTAATCTCATGTAAGGTGATATATAGAGACGGTATGAGACTTTGTGTGATATCATTAAAGGAATATCTAAGAAATATTCTTCATTTTGATTTGGCTCTAAACATAATAATGAGCCAACGAAAAAACAAGCATCCACGATGAACATACAATGTATGTACTTTTTGTTTTACAAAGAGCCCACTGTTTATCAACAAGTCAGAAAGCCTACAAAGATCATTTCACTCACTATCTGGGTGTCCTGCAATCCAAAAACTTAGACTTGACATCAAGTTCAACATCTGGCAGTTTTGTGTCTGGCAGCTTGATTTTCACCTGTGTAAAAAAAGAAACAAGCACAGTGCAATTAAAGTTATGCAACCAGAGGACAAAATATAATACCAACCTTTACACGGAAAAGTTAAGGGCTTCAATTTGTTTTCTTACACATGATTATGACTTATTGATGACCATGTGAGAATGGTTCGAGTGCTGAGAGAACTGTTGCTTGGGTTGATTTGGTTTGGTTTGGTTGCCAGTTTTACGTCAACTGCAACACTTTAAGGTCATTTACGAAAGGGCTGCTCCGACCCTGCCTGTCAGGGTCAACCCGGGCTGAGAGGGAAAAAATCCCAGCAGAAAAAAAACAGATCGTCCACAATCAGGGATCGAACCGGGGTCTTCCGCATGACAGGCGAAGAGCCTAACCATTGCACCACAGCGCCAGTAGAATTGTTGCATCAGAGCTGGGTTGTTTTGGAATTTTTGTCAATCTAATCTGTCTCTGCACCATAACTCACGGAAGCTTCAGACGAAAGGAGAGGACAAACAGACGCAACTCGATTTTGTAAGCTCCATGTCCAGTGCAAAATAAAGTAAGTCAAATTTATTTAAATACCATAGCTGCAAATTATGGATTCCCAACACTGTTCAAACATGATGCAACATCCATATGGATTCCACCTGAATGATTTGGAGCAAAAATTTTCCGTTGGACGACCAAATGCTGACTATACCATGAGGATATCATAGACATCTAATAAGGTAATAAAAACAGACTTTTAGATTTAAACAAAAGTTTTAAAAAAAGAAGATTTTCAGGGAAAATGGTGCCATTTTTAGAAAACACTACCCAAAACAGTCGAACCTGTCAAAGACGACCACTCATTGTCGAGAGAAAAGTGGTTATCTTGGTCTGGTTTGGTTACCAGTTTTACGTTCCCTGCAACACTGTAAGGTCATTTAAGAGACAGGCTACTTTGACTGTGCCTGTCAGGGCCAACCCGGGCTGAGAGGGAAAAGATCCCAGCAGAAAAAAACCCAGATCGTCCACGCTCAGGATTGAACCTGGGTCTTCCGCATGACAGACGAAGAGCCTAACCATTACACCACAGCGCCGGTGTGGTCATCTTGGACAGGTCGAAAGAAAATGAAGTGAAAAAAAAACCAAGCCTTTATTTACCAAGCGGGATGTTTTAAATATTAAGGTTGGTTTTTTTCCTATCAGAGAGGGGAAGGGCTGCTTTGGCTTTGTATTTTTTATGTTTTTCAAAATGTATCAGATGAGGGTGATAGAGAGACATGGAGCGCACAAAGAAATGTGATGTCGCCACTCAACAAACAAGAAACATCATTGTGGCAAAGTCTGTTGTTACCAACTGGATGAACAGAGGGAACACTGGCTTTGCCTTCACTTTGTGTTGGTCAGGAATTACAATGTATTGAGAATTATGGGAGGGACTAATAACGACAGGTGAATGGATTAAGAGAGTAGCTTGCCACATTCATCCGCAGCTGAAAATTTGCTAACCAATGACGGGTTTGCGCTAAGCTTGCCAATGTTCAGTGCTGGTCAGAGAGAGTGTTTAACTTGTAGGAGGGGCTAATAATCTGTAACAACTATGAATGAAAAGAATGGGTACTGGCGGCTAGGACAAGGGGTCATCACTCGTCAACAGCAATAGGTGCCCATTATTATGGCAATGTGTTGGATGAAAATAGAGTCGAGTGGTCGTCTTGGGCAGTATCTTTTTGGTTTTTTTGGTTACCAGTTTAACGTCCCCTGCAACACTAAAGGTCATTTAAGAGACAGGCTACTTCGACCCTGCCTGTCAGGGCCAACCTGGGCTGAGAGGGAAAAAAAATCCCAACAGGTTTTTGAGGCTGTTGGTCAATAAAACAGGGTGGTCGCGGTCGCATTGGATAGGTGGTCATCTTGGACAGTGTCATTATGGAAAGAAATCAAAGGGGGAAGTGAGAAATGGTTGTTTGTACAAGTGGTCGTCTTGAACAGGTGGTCGCTAGAGCAGGTTTGATTGTATATTTAATGTAAAGAACATAAATACGGGTTAGAGAATTTATGCCGGTATTTGTATGCATACCAAATCCTCAGGCAATACTACTCACTTACAAACTTACAGTCATATTTTCACAGCTTGCAGTCATTGGAGTTTTGTTCCCCATTTGTAGGAACATATCTTCACTGGTCACTGACTGGCTGTAGAGGATATCATACCTGGAATATATAGAATCAAACACATCAAGTGGTTAGAATATTATTGCTGTTGGACTTAGAGAGACTGATCCAAAGCAAATCTATCAATCTTAAATATCACAAGCACTTCACGTCCTCAATTGAATTATAAGATTTACATTTCATTTGATGTGATGCATGTGGGCCATGTACCCTAACATTGCCATTTCTAGCTGTAGATTACTTTTCTTTCCACTTTTTTTCTTTTAGTCAAGGATGCCAATCACAGATATATCAGTGGTTTTTGTTAGCTTTTGTTTTCTATTTCAATTCGTCAATGAGGCATAAATGCATCCGGTTTGCAAGTAAAGATATCTGCAAAGGCATACAGTTCTGGCATAGGCATTCTAGGTATTAAACACATAAGCTAGTTGTAGGCAACAATTTGTCACTTTAATGCCTTCACACTACTTTTCTGCAGGAGAGCATTACCATGCAAATTTTGCTCACAAGAGACAACTAAGCTCAGAGTACGCCCACGCTAAAGATAGTAGTGATGATTTAAGCAAAAAAGCTTACTCTGGTTGTGGGCGTGGATCGTGGACAGAATCGAACTCAGAACCTTCTGGTACTTCTTCATCTGCCCAAATGTCTTTACTGTTCTTCACAGGCTCTGAAATAGCAGAAGACAAAACCAAATTTATATCTTCATCAAATCCTTATCTTTCAATATATGCAGGGTGAGCCAAGAAAAAAATAGGTTCCTGGGTTTTCGCCATATTTCACTAAATAGTCAACGGATTTTCATGAAACTTGACAGGTTGTTAGTATGTCCAGGCGGAAAACGTTCCTGAAAGTTGACATGAAAATCTCCGACGATAGTAGAGTTCGCAGACAGCTCTACTGGCTCTCGACCTGTTGACTTGCTGTCTCGTGCATTTGAGCCGTGACTGCGTATCGCTGATCCCCCTCCCAACTGCAGACCGATTTAGGAAGTGCTTGTTTGTTCACTCGTTCTTCTTGGATGCCAGTTGCGAGCGTTCGGTTATTCACGAATGAAAGAAATTGCGGTCAGAACCCAACACTACGCATAACCCATATAAGTCCCTGATAGACAACAACAACAACATCCAGCTGTCTTTGCTACATGAAAAGATGTACAGATATGACTATATATATATACTAAGGGAGCATCTATTATCCTTGTAGATCAAATATACTTTTCTTACAAATTTAATTCGCAATGGCAAGGGTATAGATTTTGCTAAGTAAAATCATTTTTTTTTAAAAACCACTAACAAATGAACAAATGACCCTTAATCCTTTTCCCGCAGAAATTTATGTTGTGGAGCTTTACAAAAGAATGGGCATTTCTAAAATTATTTCTGCATTAATGCATACCAAAGTAATGAGGTCAAGCATCAGCAAATCAATGAATCCTTACCTGGAGCTGAATTATCTTCTGAGCCTTTTGCTGGACCGATGCTTCCTGGACCAAGCGCTCCAGTAATTCCACCTGTGGGCTAAAAGAAAATGGTAATATAATATCGGAAAAAACCCACCAATATGATGGGTTTGTTTTTTCTTGATGCCTTTAATTTTCATCCTTCGCAACACTGTAAGGAGAATAGAGTTTCTTTGATTCTGCTAGTTAAGGTACATCTGCAGTCCAAGCTGAGAAAGACAGGCATACCCACAATCTAGGAATCTTCTCTACCTGGAATTTAAAGTGATCATCTTCTGGGTCATTCCTTATACTGGATTATTTTTAAAAATTCATTAGCACATAGAGATGACAAAATAATTAACTTTTAGTTTTAGCCTATTTATGAGTATAGTTAGGTCTTTTGCCTATAGAGTAAGTAATAATTCATTATCAGTTTTCAAGGACAATATTATGGGAATCTGAGTGCAAAATGCTGTTTCTTTTACTTTAGTCTTTGGTTTGGTTTATATTTGAACATCCTTTGCAACACTGTAAGATCATTTAAGAAACATGGCCATTTTGACCCTGCCTGTCAGGGCCAACCCAGTCTGTGAGGGATAAATCCTAGTAGAAAGACCTAGATGCTTGTCCTTACGTGAAATGGGACTTCGGTTTTCTGCATGATAGGCAAAGAGCCTAACCATGACACCACAGACGCTGGCTCTTTCACTCTGTACCACACGGTAACAAAGTTACAACCCTTTGCCTCATTCCTGGCTAAGCACTTTGTTTGAAACTGACAAAAGAAAGAACAGCACCCTATAAGACTTGAAATCCGTATCAGGAAAATAATCATGACGCCCCCTTCCATAAGGTAAAGATTTTTCATCAGAATTTCAGAAAATTGATTTAAACTTAAACTACATTGACTTTTCTACACTTTAACTTAATAAGAATGTCCTTACCAGATCTTCATCGCTGTCAGAGTTTTCATCGGGGTCTTTAAAAAGGTCAACAATCTTGTTTATCTCTTGTGGCATCAAAGACATGATGTGGTCAAGCTCTTGTCACTTTTATAGTGGCCAAAAAAAGTATTGTCTTCACCAATGTGCAGCTGTGGGGATTAAAGATAAAGAAAAAGTTTATCATCAGTTAGGACAACTAGCCTACATTGATTTTCATTTACTTGTTGACTTGATCTGTCTAGAATAGATGTATGGTTGACTAGATCTAGAGTTGTTAGAGTCTCTCCAAATCTAGATCTAGGCAAAAGGATAGGCCTACTAATTATATAGATCTTGATCTAGCCTATTAGTACAGTCAAACCTGTCCAAGACGACCACTTATTGTCGAGAGAAAAGTGGTCGTCTTGGACAGGTCAGATGAATATGAAGTAAGAAAAAAAAACTTTCCCATCCCTCCCTTCAGATGAATAGGAAGTAAGAAAACAACCAACCCTTTCATTACCAAGTGGGATATTCTTTAAATATTTGGGTTTTTTTGTTGTTGTTTTCCTTTCGGAGGGGAGGGACTGCTTTGGCTTTGTATTGTTATTGTTGTTCAAAATGTATCAAATGAGTGAGAGATGAGTGCCGTGGAGAGAACAAAGAAATGTGCCGTCGCCACTCAATGAACAAGCAACACCGTTGTTGTGGCAAGTCTGTTGTTACCGACTTCGTGTTGGTCAAGAATTACAATGTATTGCAAATTATGGGAGGGGCTATTAACGACAGGTATATGGATTATGATCGTCGCTTGCCACACTCATCCGATGCTGAAAATCTGATAACCAATGACCAACACGGGTAAGCGCTAACCTTGCCACTGCTCAGTGCTGGTCAGCAAACTTGTAGGAGGGGCTAAAACATGTAATGTGTAACAACGATAGATAAAAAGAATGGGTACTGGCGCCTGGGACAAAGGCTCATCACTCGTTCGCAGCGATAGGCGCCCATGATTATGACAACGTGTCGGGTAAAAAGAGAGTCAAGTGGTCGTCTTGGGCAGGTTTTTGTGGCTGTTGGTCAGTAAAATAGAGTGGTCGCGGTCGCGTTGGACAGGTGGTCGTCTTGAACAGTGACATTATATAGAAAAAAATCAAGGGGGGAAGTGAGAAGTGGTCGTTTGTACAGGTGGTCGCTAGAGCAGGTTCGACTGTACTAGGATCTTAATCTGTACTAGGCCTATATCACCTGTGCTTCAATTTCTGCCCACATAATGGGAATCTAGTGTTAAACTGTGTATTCCTACGTGTTCTTTGACTTTGGTGGGCGAAAACTGAAACAACCTTGATCATAGAATTTTCGAGTTGAATAACTGTGAGCCAGCCCCAGCCCCATAATCCATAGATCTAATAATAATAATGGCTGATCACTGTCACTGTCTAATAAAATACTACTATTATTATCATAATAATATGGTGACAGTGACACTTCTTGCCATAACAATAACAAAGACCTCTCCCTACTGACAGAGATATGCTAAATGCAGCATTAATTCAACTTTTAAATTACTTCCAGCATCTGAATAAGTTTCTTCATTATTTTACCATATCAAAACCTGATTTCCATCAGTGTGAGCTGTCAACTTGATGTTGTTATAATTTCCATGGCAACGGGGCAAAATTGACACTGGTGGTAATAATGTTAAATCAAGGTCTAGAAACAACTGCTTAATATAAAAAACTTCTATGCGATGGCTTTCTAAAGCCATATTTATGATAAAGCCATCAATTGAATGCTAGTCATAAACAATTTGAGGAATTACCTCGAATCCTATGCGTCATAAAACCACTCTTGTGTTCAACAGGCAGCGCACCGATGTTTGGCATTTTCTCTGAAAATTAGTAGTGAAAATGAAAAGAGTGGCTCCCCCTGACAAAGCCAGGTATGGCTGCATGGATGAACGTTTTATTACTAAGTTTTATAAGTGACATCGAGTTTCTAAATTTTAAGTGCATCTCGACTACTCTCGAAGCACAGTTAATCTATATGTATTTAATTGGTATTTTTCGTCGCATTTTATATCTAAAATTCAATTATTTAGCTTTTGATGTGCTGAGCGAGATAAGTTGACCCATGCCATAGGCCAATATGGCAGACAAATTTTTCTCTGGCTGCCAATCGAAAACGAGGCACGCCGCTTGAATTTGAAGTCCAATCTTTGAGAAAGAGGAAGTGAGGAGAAATTGGGATGTAAACAAGTCCAACTTCAGCAAAGGACTCAGCTGATATGGCATGAATTTCAAAGATTAGGACTTGATACGGTGAATTCTACTTTACTAATTTTTAGCATTGTTTTTCAGTGTCAACATTGACAGGTAGATCAGTAATTTTCCAGCCTTTTTAATTCTAACCTGTTCTATTTATTCGTTATTTATTTTAAGTCATCGACATCATCAGCTGGCTGGGCTGGTACTGGTGGCAGTGGTGGGTAGAGACAATATCATCATACTAGATTCTAGATCTAGATCTAGTGATGTTAATGTTAGGTTTGGTTTGGTTAGCAGTTTTACGTCCCCTGCAACACTGTCAGGTCATTTAAGAGACGGGTTACTTCGACCCTGCCTGTCAGGGCCAACCCAGCAGATCGTCCATGATCGGGGATCGATCCAGGGAGGGTCGTCTCGCTTGCAAGGCGATGAGCCTAACTCTAACCATTACACTTACACCACAGCGCCGGTATGTTATTGTTAGTTACTAATCTAGAGTTAGAAGAGACCGTGACAGTACTTCACTGACCACTGACAGTACTAGACAGAGACTTAGATCTAATAATAATATTTAAACTTAATAAGAAGAGTAGGAGGTCCTTATTATTATTAAAACTTATTTATAGATCTAATATAATAATAATACACACATAGGTGATCTTGTCTTCAAGTCTTGTAGTTTCGTTCGTTAAAGTCAAAGTTCGGGTATCGATGTTGCCCAGGGATCGAAGTTGATTGAGCTACTAAACGTGAGACCAGGAGGAAACACTCATACTAGTACTAGCATTTTTATTACAATTCAGAAATATTTCAGTCTAAGCCATTATAAGAATATAAGGCTTAGATTGAAATGAAAATTCTGAATTGTAACATAAAAATGTCATGTTCCTTCCAGTCTCATGCTTTGTGCACTCTTCTTCGATACCCATACGATATCGATACTCGGACCTGACTTTAAAGAACGAAACTACAAGATCACCCACACATATCCCCGCTGGAAAGCAGGCTCCATGCACTTTTACTTACATTACAATCATTTTATAACTATTATTATTGACTGATACTGTCTAGAGATCTACCCTCCCATCAGCAGACCAGCCAGGAACCTCAAGCCTCAAGTCAACTTCCTGGGAATGGGAAGCATAGGCTACAGTACAGTGCAAGCTGCCATTTTTTATTTTACAGACAAGCTCACTAACTTGACTAACACTGTTAATAGTGTCAATGTCAACAGTAGCAACATAGGGACATGGTCGTTCAGTCTATTGCAGGGTAGGCTACCCATTGTATGATTGATGATTGGCATCAAAATTGGCGAAGTGAGGAAAACTTTTAAAGTGCTTTTCCCAACACAAGGACTGGCACTGTGGTGTAATGGTTAGGCTCTTTGCCTTGCATGCGGAAGACCTTGGTTCGATCCCCGATCGCGGACGATCTGGGTTTTTTTTCTGCTGGTATTTTTACCCTCTCGGCCCGGGTTGGCCCTGACAGGTAGGGTCGAAGTAGCCCGTCTCTTAATGACCACAGTTTTGCTGGGACGTAAATAGTAAAACTGGTAACCAAACCAAACCAAACCCAACACAAGGACTTGAAGTTGAAGGACACGTCAGACCGGATCTGGGATTCAAACCCGCAACCTTCCGATTACGAATCCGGCACCCTAGCCTAACCGTTAGCCTAACCATTAGACTACTTACTGACGCCACGGAGTAGGAGAAAAAGGGCAAGGGTTCTGAGTGGGACGGGAGTAAACTTAATCTGAGACGTTTCTGAGTGTCAGTCAGTGCCAACCTTCATTATAGGGCCTAATTATAATTTTAGCACTGCACTGCTCATTGAAACTGTACTGACTTGGTGTAGTTTTGTAGATTCATAATCATGGCCATGGCACTCGAATTTCTGATGTTTAACCTAATTAATTATTAATTCTTTGCTGGAAGTAAGAATGAGTTGGAGAGTCTTTTGAATCAATATTTATTATCAATCCCATCATATCCATTCTAGTCATAATTCTTGATCGAGAGTCTAGGTCTCTTAATTTAATATAGGATTTTTTTGTGAGGAAATAATTTGTGACCCTGCTTGAATACAATATTCTGAGTACAGAACAGTCG
>JAUKPP010005124.1:0-18276 GCA_032273245.1 Phyllaplysia taylori | reverse complement strand
CTCCCCCTTCTTTTCCTTCAAAGACATCAATTTGTTAAGTGAACCCTCCCCCTTCTTTTCCTTCAAAGACATCAATTTGTTAAGTGAACCCTCCCCCTTCTTTTCCTTCAAAGACATCAATTCAGAAAATTCATGACTCTATAATCAACACTTTAGGAGGACTTCCATAAGGAGCAACTAGTGCAATTCAGTGCATCACTTCTTACAGGGGGTAAACTCGTCAAAATTGGCCTCTTTTTACAAGCCAGTGGTGACGCCATGGCGGTACTGCCACATCCAATATGATCCTGGCACGCGCATGTTTTGCCACAAAAATACATTAAAATCCCCAAATATTGATGAAATGTTGAAACATGAGAAAAATAACAAGTCTATTCTTGTAACTTGTAAAACTTTTGCAGTTACTTTATTTTTCACTCTCGGCATAGAACCAGTCAGAGAGAATGGTTTTCCCAGCACACTCGAATCTGCTGCTCTTCATGTCTGGTGGGGGTTGCGATGTTTAGCACCAGTAAAAAGTCATTATTATGTTTTTCAGCCTTTTGATTTCTTAATTGTGCTCAGTTTTTCTCCTAATTTCATGATTCTGACAGTTTTTGCTTGTTTTACTTAATTTTTTCTCTACTTTCCTGGCACCTGATCTTGACATGCTGTAGTGGTTACAGTGTCTAAAAAAAAGCTAACACTAAAGTATGAATTACTATTAAAATAAACTTTTTAATTTATGATTTTTGCTTAAAATCAAGTTGGAACATAATTTCTCACTCTTCTTGCATGGAAAAAACACCCCAAAAATTAACTAGGTCCAGATTTAAGGGGGGTATTTCCCCATCTCAAATATAGCTAAATTAAATTTGTAGGCAGGATAAAGTACCACAGACTGCATGTCTGATTATGCAATAAAACAAGAAAGAAAGAAAAACACAAACTCATGGTATCCTAGCTTTAACATCACATCTTCTAGGAACCACAAATGGAGTTCAATAGAAATAGCATTTTGAATTTTGTTTTTGCTCTGAACCTTCTTTCTGTAGTTCTAATGCGCCATATCAACTATAAGTATAAGCGAGGAGGTAGTGCTACCACTTAGACTCGGTATAAATTGTATGAAGGAATAAAGTAAACAGATGATCTAGAATTATTCCCTGATCGGGAAATACCGTAATGGCATCTTAATGATTACATCTTCGTTAATGTACAGTAGAGCGCCAATAATCTGACATAGCCCACCCCTGGCCAAAAATGTCAGATTATCGAGTTTGTTGGATCATCTGATCTGCGACCCACATAAAAGCCTGTTTAACTTTAACACTTTAATATCATTCAGTTTTGCCGCCTTATGTATCTTTTTGTCAAAATAATGTCATGATAAATAGTATTTGTAGGCCTTCATGTAGTATCAAAGGCTGATTAATCTTTGTGTGAAAATCTTTTTAATGTTAGAACTATACACAGCTGAGAAGGGTAAGTAGGATGGGGTGATGAAGTTGTAGATGGATTCTCTAGTTTACTTACTTATGGGCATCTAGCAAAAAGCAATCGGGCTCTACACTGTCGGGAGTGAGTAGGAGTCTAAGGAAAGAAAGTTAGTGACTGTTGGCAACGGACCATGGCGCATAGAGTGTCATGGTCATAGACAATTACACCCAAGTTGGACTGTTGATCTCCCCTTATTTGCTGAGCGTCTTGGGTAGTGGTCAAGCTTGGGGCGGATCGTCTGTTATTTTATGAGCCTCGCCCTAATTTGATATGTGCTTGCACGCCATTGCTGTTTGCCCCTTTTCAGCGCCCGTCTGAACAGGAATTAGCATGTCTTGCTGAAGGACACACTCATGGGTCACCAATTTAAAAGCTGTTCTCGCAGAGAATACGAAAACTGATGTCGGATTATCGAACATTTTTTTCCTATTTGATTATCATATTTGTTCCCTTTTCAGTTATGTCAGAGTAGGAACAGCGGATTGACGGATTTCAAGTGCTTCCAATTTTCTGTATTTTTACGTTTAATCCTCCAGTCCCGTAATTGACGCCTTGTCACACCTGCTCCATTCCTAAATGATTATTTGCTCCATAGAAAGAACCGTTTTGAGTTTTTGTTTGGTTACTAGTTTTACGTCCCCTGCAACACTGTAAGGTCATTTAAGAGACAGGCTACTTTGACCCTGCCTGTCAGGGCCAACCCGAATTGAGAGGGAAAAAATCCCAGCAGAAAAAAAACCAAATCGTCCGCGACCGGGGATCGATCTAGGGTCTTCCCGCATGATAGGCGGAGAGCCTAATCACTACACCACAGCGCTGGTGAAAGATCCGTACTTGCTTTGGTAAGATAGAAGTGTACAGATAATTACGGTAACCCTCAGACTTATGGTAACACTCTGCAATCTACGCTCTTAGTTGGTTGCCAGGTTGGCCAATCCACCTACTTGCCCATTGTTCCTCTTTACCTCTATTAGTGGTGATTCACAATCCTTTTTCTTCTGCAAATGGCGAAAATCTGGCTTTTCCCACTGCCCATATTCTTACTCTTTCTTTCTTTTTTCTTTCATTCTTTCAGTTCCAAAAGAGAGGACTTAAATAGAGGAAAAAAATGTGGTCCCCGCTGATTGTGTCTGATAAGCCAATTTGTTGGATTATCGGCGCTTTACTGTAGATCTAAATCGGTAAAATGCAGATTCTGCAGGAGCAGCTTAAGCCCATAGTGAGAGAAAGTGACTTAGAGATAAATAATAAGTGGTCTTATTAAAAATGCTGTGAATGTTGTTGCAAGTGACTGGAAATTTCTTGTCTCAGTTTGAATTTTGAGCAAAATTTCCATCCACTTTACATAGTTTGTATGTTTTTTTTCATTGGTGTACTTGTGCTTTTGTTTCTCTCTCAAAGGTTATAAGATTGATGTTCTGAAGTGTGTGTACCTGCCTGAGAAAGACAAAACAGTTTTCTGTGATGGATGTTGTATCGGCATCAGAGGAGACTTGCAAGGAATTTTACTATTGGACACAGCTTTACAGACTCCAGTGCAAAGAACTGAAGATGTAGTCAAAATTGAATTGCCTCTTGTGGAGGTAAGGCTTTATGTTCAGAATTTTCTTTGTCGAAATGCTAAACAATATTGTCTTATTATTTTCCAAAAGAACTGAAGTATTTCTTATTGCACAAGAAATAAGGGTTCAAGATCATATTTGACAAAATGGATAGATTGCTTGATCTGAGCATTTTCATTGAGAATATTGATGAATGATTTACAGTAAATTCAATGGCTATGCCTTAAGATACTTAGAATGCGTTACAAATGACTCACAAATTGTAATGTTTCTACTTCATTGGATATCTTTGGGCCTATGAAGAACGGGATATTGTCACTTTGGGTGAGATTTACCAAAGGTGTCGTACGAAGTCTTATTTTTTGCTGAAGTACCGTCTATCTAGTCTGTGGACCCTGAACTTCTTTGCATGGCATGTACAGAGTCCCCAGATGATGGTTTCTGTCACCATTAAGCTCAAGGCTCAAGAATCTTACATTGACAATTCTCACTTCTTTTCAGGCTTCACAATTGCTGAAAACATTATTAGCCACAGATCTTTCAAGCAATGAGTATGTTGATGATTTTGCGAGAGACCTTAATCAAGGCATCCAGAAGGCCCAGGATGCTACCCAGGGCAACCACAAAACAGCCAAGGTTTGTTTAAAAAAATTGCCTGCAGAATATATTACTGACCTCTTTGTTTTATTTGAATGGTTTCTAATAAAATAAATGAATGATGATTAGATTTTAAGTGAAGTTTAGAATTACAAGTGCTGTAGTTTTAGACCTGAATCAGTGTTTATAGCTCCTTGCTTTTTGGAGGATGCTTACCTGTGTGATTTAATTTGAGAGTGAAACTTTTACTTTTGCTGTTTGGTATGTGGTTTATTGATGGTCCAAAGGCATTTGGAAGTGGCTAAAATTTCTTGTCTAATTTATATCTTGTCATGACAAAGTACATTATTTTGAGAACTGTTGCTAATCAGTATAGAATTTAACAAAAATATATGCTATCTTATCCACAGTGGGCAACAGTGTGTTTGCAAATGCAGCACATGGTACTCAAATCAGTCTGTTCTGCCCTCATGGATGAGCTTACGAAGACAAATCAAACTGGGCAAGGCTTCCCCGTGGCATCGGCCATCGTTGACAGACTGGGCTTTTTGTTACCAAGTACCCGTGTGGAAATAATGAAAGAGCCAGTGAACAGGGCATTGATGTACAGTGAGGCTGCCCGCAGGGAAACTTTTGCTAATTGGCCACACATGAATTACAAGTATGATTTATTTTGACATGTGAAAATTGTTAATTTTTTTTGCATGGATAAGACTTTTGGTTCACAACGGCAAAACAAGTTAAATGCATGGGACTTATGTAAGACAATGGAAGAGATACACTTATATACTGGAGTCTTCTTTTGTATCTACAAAATCATTTATCAATGCTCTTGAGAATTTTTCTCTTATAATTCCTTGAAAATGTTTAAACCAATACTCTTTGCTATATAATTCTGATATTTTATCTGTTACATATGAGTTTTTGGAAGGAAAATTCAACTTAATGTTCAGATAGGAAAAGAAATGAAATATCAGTGTGTGTCTTATAAGTCCTGAACTTTTTTAAAGAATTTGTTTTAGCATCACCTTTACAATGTTATTAACCCCCCATCAGGGAGTGCTCAAATTTTCAAAGGTCAATCAGTTTTGAATATCCTGTGTAGAATTTGTTGAAATAGACATAAAAGAGCCTAAGAAATTTAACTAGGATTGCTCTTTGAACAAAGCACTCTGAGTATAAAGAATAATTTAATAGATTAGCAAAATTTGATAATCAAGTTTGTATGACAATTTGTGTTTTATGATTGAAAATGTCAATGTTTTATAGGCTATTCAAACATTTAGAAAATGTCATCATTATATTCACCAGAAAATATTTTAGCTTCATTTTGGATGATAGACACTGCATGGTACTGTTTTCAGCTTGGCTTGTGGTCCGTACAGATTATAAATTGCATCAAACACGGGGTGAATGAGGGATATTCTGTTACTAAGCAATTGCTTTTATTGCACAGATGGGCCTTGCCAGAACCCATGGCTCAGGCTGGCTTCTTTCATCACCCAAATGTCCATGGAGATGGGGAAGATCGGGCTATGTGCTTCACTTGCAATGTGTGCTTGGTGTGTTGGGAACCAACAGATGAACCATGGTATTGGCAGTTTTTCTTGTACCTGATAGTGAATTTTTATAAATGTCTTGTTTATTGATTGTATGCATGACTTTCCTGGACTCATTTTGAAGTTCTAGGAGTGTACTATTTCACACAGTGAAACTTTTGAATGATGACATTTTGCCTCTTTTGTCAGTATTTCTGTTACAGATTGTCCGGCAATTATGGTTGCAGGTTTCCCCCAAACTTCAAAGGGGGTTTGGTTTAACTTGCATTGGCGGGATAATATTTTTCTGGGTAGATAGTAATTGCATATTTGAAATATTCTTTGAAATTGGAGAAAAAGGAGCAAAACTTGCGGCATTAATTGTCGTTTAAACCATATTGTACACCCTTAGTAAGATTGGAGACATTTGACTTCCAATACTGTACCTATCATCAATACTGCCCCTATACTTCCTGTTTGTAGTTTTCTATTATAAGGATGATTCTTCCTAGTAGTTCCTAAATAAAGAAAACAAATCCAAGAGACAAGTATACTTCATGAGATGTTCTGTATTGTTTATCTTTTGAAATCATTAAGAAAAGTTTTGTAAAACCTTTGATCCAAATGCTATGGCTGTTGGGAAAACATTCAAGATATGTTTTCCCAAGTAGTGGTGAAAGAAGAATGTTGAATAAGTAGTATTTAAAGTGCTGACCAGAGCTGTTGAATTGAAGGTACTGGAACCTGTTATGAACTGTTACCGCCACATCTCATTTGTTCAATTGTGTACTAAAACAAGGGCTAATTAAATTTTGATACATGTTTTAATATGCTTGATGAGCTATCTAAAAATTTCATTGTTTATAACTTGTGCTGAATTTCTTGATCTCACATTTCATTGATTTGCCCTTCCTGACCAGGTCTGAGCATGAGCGTCACTCCCAGCTGTGCCCATACATCAAGGGAGAGTACACCCAGAATGTGCCTCTCACAGTGACATATGCCACGCAGCCTGCTCAGTATCATGGAAACTCTTTTCAGCAGGTAACAAGGATTTGTATCTTGTGTTTCATCAGAGGCTCTTTGTTTAGCTGGTGGTTTTGACTTGTGTTTTTCAGTTACAAGAATTTAAAATTTTTTATTTTTTTTTATAGCAGAATTTCAGCAATGTAAACAAAACCTAGAAAATTTACAAATTTTTTCTTTTACCATGAATCTGGCACATTGTGGGTGACTGACTGGTTTTTTTTGTGTGCTTCTGGTCATATGAAATAGGATTGTGAATATTTTGTATAACAAAAGACAAACAATGTAGATAAGTACACTAGAATGATATTTTCAATTAAAAATTTCAAGCTGAAACAGAAAATTACATTTTTCCTTTGGATGTGATGAGTGCCCCCTCTCTTTCTAGACATTGTCACTAAAAGAAATACTTGGTTTAAAGGACTAGCTGCTTGAGGATCAGTATGTCTTTCGTGTGTTAGAATTAGTAATTTACTGTGTTTTCTAACTTTGGCTCATGTTCACAGGGTGCTGAATATTTTTCACAGTCCTTAGTTAAGGATAGTTGTTAATTTTAAACTGACCTTTTAAAATAATTTGTCTTCTTTTCAGAAAATTGCTTGTGTCAGCACCACTTTCAATGAGGATTTTGTAGCAACCTCCACCAGAGATGGCAATCTAGTTGTTTGGGATGTCAGCCATATTCTCAAGGTAGTAATTGTTTTATTTATGTTCACTCAGTAAAGTGTAGTAGCCATTAAAGTGCATTTCTGGGTATTTTATTGATTCAGTGTCCAGATGACGATAAGTTCTATAGGAGATATGTTTCTCGAATCACAGGTTTTCAGTTGAAGACCACTACAGTGATTAAGTCTCATTTGGTAAGAAGATTGATTATTAGGATGTTTTTTTATTTGATGAATTTGAAAGCAGAAATGTGCTTACGGTTCACTTTGTTATTTATGTAAACACTGTAGGGTGAAATTTTAAAAGACAGTTGATGATTGTGATTTTCCATAATGGGTAAATTTTCATAGTAACACAATGTTGTACTGTTTATTTGTCTTTCCTTTTTAAAAGATTTTTTCCCCTTATTTTGTTTGATGGTATCTGTAGTACTGACCGTTTTTTTTTTTCTTCTTCTTCCTTTTCAAACATCAGAAACATTGCCAGTTTGATATTGATCTTACAAATGCTCTGGTTGCAATGAAAACCGGCCTGCAAATTGAACGCCCAGGAGCACAAGGAAAAAGGCGAGTTGAAAGGTGACAGATTTTTACAAATTTAATATTTGATGATTGAGTTACAAGTTCTGAAGAGATTTCTGTCAACACTTTGTAGTCACACAGGCAGGAGGACGAAGAACCCTATCGGTCACGCGCGGCCAGCCGTGACTGATCAGACTTCTCGGGCCTGGCGCTTATATACAAATTCTGCTAGTTTGTTGAGCACTAAGTCTATGACAAGAAAAAAAACAACCTCACCCTTGTTTATTCCTTAATCCCCCCACTATAGACTTTAACTCTTTCCCTACTTCAGGCAGGAAAAATTGGCTCACACCGATGGCCAGTTTCATACTGAGTTCTGGAAAAATCGGCTCACAAACACAAACTTCCAAGGGCTGTGTCTAGAACTGAGCCAATTGCCAAAGTAGGTCATGTAGGGAAAGATTTGAATCGTAGCAGCAATCTGGGATACTTTATTTTTGTTAAAGGAAACTATTACATACTATTGTCTTTTTGAAAAATATAAAAGGTAGTGTTTTCTTTGTAAATTACACTCAATATTAAAAAATACTACTTTAGCTTTTTCACGAGTTCGGAGCTCTGCATTGCACTTATTATAGCAATGAATGATAATTTTGATTTCTTTTATTCCTTCAGGAAACGTGACGATAATTCAGAGGCCACCAGTGATGGACAAGTACATGAAATTTCTCTCCATGATCACAAGCATGGCAATGGTAAGGGACTGTTATTCTGTAGCATGACAAACACAATTTTTTCATTATCTTTGACACGAATTACCAGTGTCTGTGGTGTGATTGTTAGGCTCTTTGCCTATCGCACGGAAGACCTGAGTTGGATCCCATATGCAGACGAGTGTCTGTGTCTTTTTTCTGGGATTTGTCCATCTTATCCTGGGTTAGCCCTGGCAGGCATGGTCCAAGTAGCTTATCTCTTAAATGACTTTACAGTGTTGCAAGGGACAAAAAACAAGAAACCAAACTGAACTTCAGAATTCCCCTTGAGGTGTCCAGCAATGCTCATGATGATCATCTTGTATCGCACATTTTACAGTTTTTAAAAAATATTTGTTTTCACATGCTTGTAGTACTGATGATGATTCATGATTCATTGTGAAGTGATGGCTCCTGCTAAACATTACTTTCTTGATAGTAAATTAAGATGAGCGATTTCTCTTTTATAGTCTTATTTTTTTCTCTCTTCAGGACATTGCCTTTCTGGATGTGAAATTAGTTGAGCACTTCTTTATTCAATATCAAAGCATGATTGAAATTGTCATTCATTCATTTTCTCACCTAAATTAATATGTGGAAGGTTCACTTTGAATTGGCCTTCATGTTTATCCTTTAATGCAAAGTTTGAGATTCTGCTTGCATGTTCTTAACAAGTGTGAATGCACATAGCATAGATTGTAATGAAAATATGACAACCCATTTGTGGTAGATTACTGACTCTCAAGAAAAGTTTATTTGTGACCTTTTCTTTAGATAGATTACAGATTTTGGGCATTGAAACAGTTTTAATTTTGTTTCTGATCTGAGACAAAAACTTTTCCTTTAATGTTTCAGACAAGCAGTTACCTCCTGGCTCACACCGGCCATCAGATGATCTGAATGTGACCTCTCTGTGTGTGGCTGATGATGCAAAATGGCATAATGAGGCAGCCTCGCCTGGACCTATGAGATCCTCTGTCAGTGAGGCTCAGCTTTCTCTCTTGTGTGGCCTGACACTTAGACAGACAAAGGCACCGCAGTCAGGACCAAGTTCCCAGGGAGTAGTCAGCGGGAGTTCTGGCTCAAGAAGTGGAGTCCCGGGAAATAGCGATGCTGCTGGCAGCCACACTGGGAGTGGCAACCTTACAGTTCAGCTGATGAATGAAGTGAATGAGGCGGTGAGTAGTGATGCGGCTGCTGGCTCCACTCGCATCATCACAGACCAGTGTCAGAGTCAGGACAGTGGCAGTTCGGAATTTGTGATGCCTGAGTCGCGACTGGTGCCATATGTGGTAGTAGTGTCTCTGCTGGACGATACTGCATCTCCCGCACAGACCAGCCCATGCAAGAAGAAAGGACCTCACCCCCCAGCCACCCCTTCCTCGGCCAACACCTCATCTTCCTCCTCAGCTTCTTCAACAATGAAACCTTCAACCAGCAAGGAAGAAGTGGGTGTGCAGTCGTGCATGTATACCAACAGCACTGACGACTGGCTGCTCCATCCATGGGAAGACCCAGATTGTCAAATCATTGGCTTCACACCTCCACCACAGAAAGGCGTAACAAGTTTGTTCGGGGCGTCGCCGGTGGCTGGAGAAGGGTCCATAGACTCGCCCACGGTAGTGAAAGTCTTGAGCAAGGCCACTGTGCCTAACGGCCCCGGTGCTCTCTGTGATATGGTGGACTCTGTGATGGCTGAACCCACCTCCCCTCTCGGCACCTTCACTCTCCCCAACCTGGAACCCCTGCCCTCCTCTACCAAATCCTTCTCCTTCACCAACTCGGGCGAACCAAGTGCCAACAATAATGGTACCAATATGGGCAGCTCTCCTAAGAAGGAGCTCCCCAAAATCCGCGGGACAGTAATCCAGTGCGTTGAGCTGCCTGCGCAGTTTCAAAAAGAGCATATAGAAGTGAGGTCCATTCTCCCTTCTATCGACAAGCAGCATGTGATTGTAGTCCTTTCCACAAAACTGGGCCACCTTGAAAGCTCACCTTCAGATTTGCTGGAGAGCGAGGCCTCACCTGTGACTAACAAATTCAACAATCCTCCCTCAGACACTTACTGTGGGGGTGGGCTCATTGTGTACCCTGTGAAAAGTGAGAACAATCGGATTGTCCTTGACACCGAGCCCGTGGCCATGCTCACCGTGACCTCCCCTCAAGATGTCATCACCAGCACCTTCTTGTTACCCATGGAGGTGGAAGACCAGGTTGGTGCTTCAGCTAGGATCATGTTGTAAAATGTTTGTACGTTTGTATGTGAATTTGTGGTGTGTTCAGTTACATTTGTTTTGTGGAAGGGAAGTTTGTGTTTGTGCGTATGGATTGGAAGGGACAAGGTGTCAATAGCATGAACTTACTTATAAGCCTGTAGCCAGATTACTGCCTTGCTAAATTTCTTCAAAGAAAATTAAGAATGTAGGGCGTTTCTTTTTTTTGTTGTTGTTTACCACCTGAAATGCTAACGGTCTTCATTTGATTTTATGACCTTGTAAGCTAGATGGGTGAAAATTTTAAAAAGGTACAACCTGCAAATTAATAGACCCATCTCTGGAGGAATCCGAATCAGTGAAGCCATGAACCATGAAAAGCATTCAATAGTGATTTAAAGAAAAACACAACATCTTGAGATGTTGAGAGTTTCAACCAGGAATGCTGCTCAGTACTGCAACGAGTCTTGGTTGAATTTGCTTGCCCTGCTGTGTTGCATTTACGAATTTCTTTTTTTTCCCCAAGAGATTGTGATTTTTATAAAAATGAAAACTACTTAATTTTTTTTCTTTCTTCCTTTTCTTCAGAGTTTGATTACCATCCAAAGTTATCTAATAAACACATGTTTACTTGCTTTGGAAATTGACCACTCTTGGGGGAAGATTGCACAATTTCTGCAATCTCGAATATACAATATTCACGAGGCTCTGTCTGCTGTCTGCGATGTAATGGCTAGGCTCTTTGTCTAACGAGCGGAAGACCAGTGTTCGATCCCATGTGCCGACAATCAGCGTTTTTCTGCTAGGATTTGTCCCTCTTAGTCTTAGCCCTGGTTGGCCCTAACATGCAAGGTTGAAGTTGCTTGTCTCTTAAATGACCTTACAGATCTGATAGGGAGGTAAAACTAGAGACTCTTATAATTGAGAACTGTATATCTTTGGTACATAATAGCACATGTCCAGTCAGGTTATAGCTTGTTATAGAAATACTCAGTACACACTGACACATGAGGGCTTATCTGTTTGAAGTCTGTAGCTTGAATTTGTCATTACCAAATAGGCAAAATATATCAATTTGCCAAATGCATTAATTTTCAATTTCATAGTAGGTGGTTTTCATATCAATGTTTGTATGTGTGTGTTTTTGCAGGTTGAGGAGCAGCTAGGTAGAGAGGACATTATAGATAACCAAGATGAGGATATCCCTTCTGTTCCTGGTCACCTTGTGGTCACTACAGCTGCTGGAGTAGTCAAAGTGTTGTCGCTCAACTCACTGACCGCAGTAGCTGAGCTGACCCCAGGGCTCAATGAAAAGTTCTTGTCTGCCACATATTGCTCAGGTAATTGTGCTGGTGAAATTAAGAATAATTTCAGAAGGAGGGTCATCCCTTGTTTGTATACTTACTAACATGGATTTGCGTTTCAGTGAACGTGGGGTTAAAATGCTTTTTTGGAGGAAGATTTTCTTGTACTCTGTGTGATGTCTTCTTGGCTATATTCAGTTCTTGTTGGACCAGGAGTTCCCTGAGTTTAGAAAAGGTTTGGAAACAAGGTTTGAGAAATCATTACAAATGAAGTATTTTGACTAGATTTTAAAATGTTTAAAACAATTAAAAATTAATACTAGTCAACAAGAAACTAAAAATACTTTTTTTTTTACTTTGGTGGAAACTGTTCCATTGATTATTTGGTTGAGCATTTGCTTGTGTAGGCTACACTCTTCTCTTGACAACAATGAAATATTTCACTGTGTTGTTATGTATTTGACAGACTCTCACCTCAGAGACTGATAATCGGATGATCTGAGGTATATTTGGTTTGATCAGTTAAAATGGTTTTGCAGTAGAAATACAAAGAAATATTTTTGCTTTTTGGGCTTGATTGATCTCATATTACGTTTGCCTGATTTTCGTGGTTTCCTTTTTTTTTTTTTTTTTAGGTATTGAACGGCTGTGTGTTTGCACAGACAGTGGCAAGATACAGTTCTTTGATTTAGAAACGGTCAACAACCGGAGAAGTTCACTTGGCAGCCTCGACCCAGGGGATGGCTCTGAGATTGGAGGAGAAGGTTCAGCTTGTAAAAGAGCAAAGATAGAGGATGATTTAGTGGACCATACAGGTAAACTGTCCAACTGCAAATACACCCAACTTAATTACTAAATGTAAGGCACTTCATGTCCTCGTCAAATTTTTTTCTCCTTCTTTAAAGATATCCGATGACAATAGCTAGATGGTGAAAGACCTGCAGGAGTTTGATGGTGTTTGTACACCGTGGCTTCATTTGCACTTGAACTAGAATTTGAATGTACAAACAAATAAGTTGTTTCTTCATCGTTAAGCCATGATAGTTGTTAAGTTTCCTTTTATGGATTTTGTTCTATTCTACACACTTTCTCTATCTGCTTTACTGGCATATTGCCATGGGTATTCAAATTTCTTGATATGGTAATCTGTTTCAGGATCAGAGTATTTGAGTAGTCAGCCTTTGACAGCTGACAGCCTGCAGCAGTTACACGACCTCATCCAGTTTGAGAACCTGATGCCGCGCTTCACAGCTGTGGTGCCGCCGTGCTGGTCAGAGATACAACAGGAGCAACAGCAGCGCCGGCACCCGCAGCACTTGACGCAGCAAGGGGAGGCCACCCAGCATACCCGGACGTGGAAGCTGACGGCTGATGCAGGGTAATGTCTTATTCCATGTTGAGTCCAACATGTTATTGTTTGTTTTTACTTGAAGTCACTAGTGTCTGTTATTTCACCTGTCACAAAGTCTTCAACAGCTGTTTTTCTAAATCTGTTTTTCTAAATATACAACGACTTTCCTGCTGTCATGCCACTGTGGTTAGGTACAGTAGCTAGTGTGGCAATTTCCGTGATTTGTTTGTGGTTAACATAATAATACTATTAATAATTCCCTTCATTTCATGTGTTATGAATGGAAAAGCAAAATAATGTTTTGGTTGTGTTTCTTATTTTTCCAGACAAACCTGGGATGAGCATTTGCTGGAGATTCTCTTGCCAAAGCCTTGTCCTGTGGGTCATGTAGATGTGAAGTTTTCCCTGCATCCTTTGTGCACCACACAGCCAAACATTGAGGTTTGTTGTAGTCTCATCAATACCATCTATAGTGATCATTGTTGTTTTGTATTGTTCATGTTTTGTGGCTCCATCCCTTTATTATTCACACTCATACGCTCACACACAGGACTGCATTTGAAAGAAAAGGGTAACATGATTCTTGGTGCATGAATTCATTGATTGCTCAGAAAGTTTTGTGGGGACAGAAGTGTAAGATAGAAGAGTGGGACTCACATTTGTGAGTGTTTTATGCAAAACTTCTATAATTTATTGTTGTGTATGTCATATTTTGGTCCTCAGTTGAATGTTTAGACAAGATTTAGACACTTCTGCTAAATTAACTTTTAGTACCCTGTTAAAGAGTTTTATAGAATTTTTTTTTCTTCTTTAGGATATTGCTCACATTGTACTGAACCTGTTGAGACATAAACATACCGTTGTATTAATTTCCCTGCTTCAGGTCACTTTGCTGAAGCAAAATATTGGCTCCATGCATCGTCCAGCCAGTGCTAGTTCTTCAGCTAGCAGTCGAGGTGCAAAAAGTCGGAACACTGGCATGGATCAGCCATCAAGCTCAAAGTCACTGGGAGCAGGAAGAGTGGACTCGCCTTCCTCGTCCTTGTCAGAGGGAAGTGAGGAGGATGAGCCAGAAATGGTTAACAATGTCCTAGATCCTGCTTTCCTGGAAGCGCACAATGCAGAGATATTGTGTGGTCCAATACGGGTCTCCAACTGCCTCGATCTTTCAGGCCTTGGGGGTCTCATCACTCTATCTAGTCCACAACTGCTCAACTCCAAGCCTCGCTCACTTCTTCTGCACATCAAAGGCTTTGAGGATACTCCACAACCGGAGTCTGTATTAGCTGCGGGGAAGGATAAGGCTGAAGCAGACTCAAGCTCTGCAGAAAAGATGAGCCGGTTTGAGCAGAATCTAATGAAAATGGTGAGTTGAGGGACAGATAAGATAATACTTTATTGATCTTTATACAGAGAAATTTGCTGTGGCATGGTAAATGCATGTCATTTTAAATACAAATAAGTGCACCGCACACACGCACATGCACACGCACTACACACCACAAAAACGCAAACACACACAGTGACTTTACATACACACCTTTTAATGGGCATACCAAAAATCATGTCATTTTCTCAATGATGATAGTAATGGCTTGCTTTTAAAAAAAAAAATAAAGCATTTACTTGCAAAAACAAACCATGACATAGTTGCCCAAGAGTAGTGTCAGAAAATAAAATAGCAGTTTGGGAACTTCTGATGGCAAAGAGAAAAAATTTGATTGAAACTAGGAATTTCAGATACAAGGGTCTCTGGCTAACAGCATGCACCTGGAATGACAAGAAAAGCATTCACCAAGGTGGATCATGGTTTTAGTGGAATCCTTAAGTTGAGCAGCCCACAGTTAAATTTTGATGAGCTATTATGCTGGCAAAATACCTTGTTTGTAACTGAGAAATAGAAAAAGTGCAAGGCGAATAATACTTTAAGCCTCTGCCAGGAGACTGATAGCCCTTGTTGATTTCTTTTTTATCAAGAGGATAATTTAGTGGAGCATGAACTGTTGGTGCTGTGACGTTTGAATGTAAAAGCAAAGATGTCTGCCTTAATTGTCGTGGACAGTAGATTAGCTCACACTGGTTGATGGTTACATGTGTTTGGCCTGTAGTAGTGTTCAGTCGTTCAAACTTCTATTAAACTGGCTCGTAAACACCAACATCTATAGTAAATTTCTACTGTCTTTTTAAGAAAAAAGACTTGACTGAGTACCATTTGTAAGTGTCATTTCAGGGCAGCTTGTAACTGAATTTGTAGCCAAAGAGCTCTGGACACTGGACAGCTAAGGGCCAAATATTTATACCTTTCTTACTTTGTTATCAAACTGGCCGCGCGCTTTGAAGCCAAGTTATAGTTTGATTGAGTGTTATGCTTATTTGCAGATGAAGAAGAAGAAAAGCCTTGGTGCCATGTACAAGAATTTGCTGGTGGACAAAAACATCAAGGGACTGTTCAACAGTGTGGTCCCTTCTTCTCAAGTGGCCAAAGCCCCACCCTCATGGGCTGAAGAGAGACAGAAATTAGCAGACGTCAAAGGCTGTGATTGGTTTCAAGAGTTGTCTGTTACTGTGCGCATCTTCAAGAAGTCAAATCTGCGAAGTGAAAAAGCCCATCGCAGCGCCATGATTCAGGATACAGGCTTTCACAGACGACTCATTAAGGTTTGGCCTTAAACTTGTCGGCAAAGTTTCCAGCATTTCTCGAAGTTGTACTAACACAAATCGGTCGTATGGTCTTCAGGGTCTGTGGAATATGAAATGAATTCAACTTTCAGTGCCAATAGATTATAATTTTGTTAGTGGGAATCTTCTCATCTCATTTTGTTTTGCTATTTAATAAAGGTTTAAAAAAAAAAAAAAAAATATAACCCAACCTCCAGAAAAATGTTAACTCTTATTATATCTTTTTCTTTTAGAAAAAGTTTCCATTACTTTTGAATTTAGATGACCTTCTTCCCCCATCACTTGTTTGCAGAAAGCTACAATATACAGATGTATGTTTAGAAAAAATTCTCCATATTCTAAATTTATACGTCCCGGCCCCCCTGGCTCCCACCACTTGTTTGCAGAAAGCTACAATATACAGATGTTTGTTTTTGTTTTCGAAATCTTATACAGGATTAAATTTCTTTAAACAAGTGTGTGTTTGAAGACTACTCCTAATGAACATTATGCAGTGCGTATACAATAATATTTTCTGTCTTGTTCACTCAGGTGGTTGTTACGTCCTCATGTGCTAATGATGTGGGAGTTTTGAGCTGTGTCAGTGCAGAATACCTGCAGAATATGGCACTAGATGTGCTCATCTGGTTGCTGGCTGTGCAGATGAATGATGCGGACCGCAAGTAAGTTGAAACACTGGATCATGAACAAGTAGTGAACAATATGCCAAAGTGATGAATATCTTCGTGCATATCATAGGACTTTGGTTAACAATTTCAGTTTTATATGATTCTTTAAAAAATAGCTTTAGTTTCTTTTTAATCATATAGTTCATTGCAAAAGTGATAGATTACCTAGTTTGTCAGATCCAGAGATTTGTTTTTATTGTCACACCTTTAACCCTTTAAAGCAGTGATTAGTTGGTGTATTGGTACTTGAAATAGAGGAAAAATCTTTGTTCCCACATTATTTTGTTGGATAGGCAAGTCTGTTGGAGTATCAGTGGTTGGATGGCATTGTCACTGGCCCTCCACTGTATAGAACAACAAAACTGATAAAGACTTCCTTAATTGACTTTTATTTGGGCGTCGGACAAGGGATTATTTCATTATAATAATCTTCTCACAGGGGTACTGAAAAAATCCTGCTCCAGTCAATTGAAGAAGAGCTGAAAGGAATGGTGACAGCCTGCTACATTGTGGGATCCCGAAGCACGGCACACAAGTTTTCCCGGCTGCTTGCATTATGCATGGAGTAAGTATTTACTATTTCTGTTTTTGAGAGAAAAATCAATGTTGCTCAAGGAAGATTGAATGTATTTCAGAATCTGATTGATTTGTATCATGTGTGTTTTAGTGATTGCGACATTTGATCTTTAGAAGAAGTTATTTTGTAATTCTACAATTGTCCATGTCATGAATTATTTTACTCTTCTGTGAAGCGCCTTGAGCTTGAAAATTTTTAAGGGAAGGCGCTATACAAATACCATTATTATTATTATTATTATTATTATTATCCGAAAGATTATTTAAGATCCAATGAGTGGCCTCCTTTGTTCATCACTCAAACCTAGTTAATTATCATTTCTCTCTAGGCCAAGACTGTAAAACTGTGCTGAAAATAAAGGTTGATGATTTATTTTTTTTGCTAGCAAGAAAGAATGATTAGTAGCCTACGTCTCATATGACCTTACATTGTTGCAAGAGGTGTACTACAAGCAACAAGTAAAACAGCTAAATGATAATAATTGATTTATATTTATATTTTTATTGGTTGATATCAATAATAATTTCTCCCCGATTGTTTCTCCTTCAGGTGCTCCAAGTTGTCTCCTGACCCCGACCTTGCCCCAGCCTTCAACCACTCCCTGCTTCAAGCCCTCCTGGATTGCTTCCCCTTGCTTCCTGTGTGCACATCCAGTGGAGCCTTGCGCTGGTTCTTCTCCCTGCTCAACCGAGTCAAGTGCATGGACTCAGAGCTAGTGGCCCATCGCTGCAATGAGCTGGTTCAGGCTGTGGCTCAACAGTACCATCAGAGGATACTGCCGCAGCAGGCCTTGCTCAAAACCAGGTTTGTGTAGAATGGAAGGAAATACTGATACTTATTATATAAAAAATTCCACAGCTCTTCTCATGCCAAATCCTTAGTCCTTTTACTTGGTTAAACTGTATAAACAAAGGAAAGATTAAGACCTAAGCAGGGGATGTTAAACTAGTAACTAGACCAAAGTAAAAGACCTAACAAGCAGTGAAAAGTTTTGTACTATCAGCAAGATTATCATGTGTATTTCTTCATTTGTTAGGAATAAGTGCAACAATCTGTTATTAGTACATTTTTATTAAGCTTGTTGAACAAGTGGACAATTCCACCTTACTTAGTGTGGCTTCCAAGCCTGCTCCTCCTACCTCCTCTAAGTCTTACTATTGCCCTACAATTTTTCCTGGTGCTAAAATAATCTCAGTGTCAATAGTGCAGAGTTGCCTATCCTCACGATTTTTTCGGGAGTCTCACGAATTTCAAGTCGATCTCCAGCTCTCACGAAAAATACCGAATTCTCACGATTTTTTAAGAAAACTCCTAGAATTTGATTCAAAGCCTAAAAATCCTTG
>JAUKPP010005013.1:0-18279 GCA_032273245.1 Phyllaplysia taylori | reverse complement strand
GAGGAGAGATAGGAGTGCAGCATTGAAATGATGATGTTGAAAGAATAAAAGTTTTTTTTGCTATTTGGCTCATTATTGCGATGTGATCAGAACTTTCTTTGTTTCAAAATGCCATTTTGTGGGAAAGAAATTTACAATTTTTTCAAGACTACCAAATACAACGCAAGGGGAAAGCGGTCTATTCTAAAACGACTCACAACTCTCAATTTTCTCAATAACTGCAAAACTTGCCAGGTGTAAAAATCCCTAAATTTGTGTTGTGTTTTTTAAATACCATTTTATTTTTACTCCTTCTGATGCTGTCTTTTTTTTCTCATTGTTTTACTTTTACTTACCTGTCCACATACTTTTGATTTGTTAATTGTCAATGATATCAGTGATTGAATTCCATGTGTCAATGGAGAAGAGACTCTTTTCAGGGTGGTTGAAAATTATGATAAATGCTAAATTTGAAGTTTCTTTTTAATTTGTAGCAATCTGGGTTCATAAGAAACATTTAAATTACATTACTTAGGACAGATGAGTCAATGTCATTGAGAGAGTTAACAGAAAAATTTTTTTGAAAATAATTGAATGATCAACTCATCCTTAGTTCAACTATCTGCCCTGTAAATGTCAAGAAGAAGAAGGAGGCTGGTACCCCAAAAATGGTAAACACTACCAAAAATCAACTCAAGCGAGTTCAACATAATAAGTAGGGTCATTTGTATTATGCACTTGTCTCAAGATACAAGAAGTCCCAAGGTTCTCTTTTGTGTATTTTCCTATCAGCAATAGATGTGCAGTGACATTCTACTTGTGTGTTTCCTTCTTATTTCTGAGAAACTTTCTACAAATGTAGGTGTTTTGCTTGTGCTCTGATGTAGTGTGCTCCTCCTCCTTCTTTCTCTGTGTTACTTTTGTCCTAGTCTGCTCCCTGGTACTTAAATGACCTTGCACCATGGATAATGCTTTAAAAGGGGAGGAGGATGAGTTTTGAAACATGTATAAAGGAGATCCTTCAATCACGATTGTCTTTCTGTATGCTGTTCTTTACTGTTTTTTGGTGCTGTGAATCCAATGTCAATGCAGAAAAATAGTATAGTCCTTTGTACATATCTCAAGAATGTCTTGAATCTACTTTAAAAACATGACAATGGATGGTTGGTAGGGATTTTAGTGTGGTCCTCTCCTTCTACATCTCTATTTTCTTCAAGGCACTGAGCAGATGGTTGGCAAACACCCTCTCTACTTTTTTCTTACTGTATGCATTGTCCCCATCTGTTTCATGGCTTTGACATTTTTACTCCACTGGTTTTAAAGGGATGGGGGTCCTCAAGAACAGTAAACAAGCATGACCTTACAGCGTTGAAGAGATTGTAAAAAACAACAGCTAAAGACAGAAGGAATGGCATTTAACACTTAAAGTGCTGTAGAACCTCAGCAAAATAAACAATTGCTGGCACCAGAACGGCTTTATAGTCTATACAGTATAGTGCTTTCAACCTCAACAGAGACAAGTAGAAAACAACAGTATTTGTACATTCATGATAGTTCACAGATTCTTGGGTCCTTTAACCTGTTAGTTTATAATACAAAATCCCAATCTCCTTAGACTGGCTTCTGCAGAGGATGAGGTTCGAACTCTTCGCACCAAATCCGGGCTTTTGGCTGAGTACCAGACGGAGGTGAGACGTCTCCGGGACGACATCGCACTGCTGTCTGCACGCCGTGACGTTCTACTGCGCACACCGGAGCTGTCCTCATACGAGCCTGTACGAACCAAACTGGAGGAAAAGCTGAGGTGAGACAGATATGTACTTGGGGATGGTTGTGTGTAACATATGTATTGCCTGTGCTGAGCTTTTTTTGTGTGGGTGATGTCTGTTTTCTCATGCACATATAGGGAACCTAGTGTTAAACCACATATTTCTAAACCTACCTAGGTGGGGGAAAAGCCATAGCAATAAAGATATGAAAGGTTAAGATGCAAAAACTGATCTGCTTCATTTTTGGATCTTTGTAAATATAATCAACACACAAAACTATTGGTGTTACTGAACACTGTAAGACGGCAATTATAGTGCATTGACAAGTATAAACCTCTATAATAACTCCCACATTTTTACTTGAATCAACATTATCATAGTGCCTTGAATTACAAAATGCCCCTTTTCAAAAAAAGGCTAAATTACCTTATGATGTACGCAAAATTAAAATAAAAATGGCTTTTAAAGTTTAATGACTTTGAAACGTCAATTTTCTTTTGTTTTGAGACACGATGTTAAAATATAGGTCACTTTAAGATTTTCTTTTGAATAGATATTGATGGTAGATGAGCAAAAATAAAATCATGGTTAACATTCAGAAAAAAATTCTTATTACTCCAGTCCCTTTATTTCGATAATCACCTGATTTCATGGTTTTTACAACACATATGTTGGAGATCCTTCAATCATGATTGTCCGTCTGTGTGCTGGTCTTTACTATATTTTTTAAAATCTCATTTGGAAATATTTTTTTTGGTGGAGGCTTAAAATGGGGAAATCTCGTAGATGAAGAAAATTCTGGGTACTTACATGTTTATAATCCCTTATTTAGAAGTTTCTGTTTCTTATCATACTCTCTTTCTTTTTCTCTCATTATGAAGATTTCTCTGTATCAAATTCATTATAAACTACATAGATTGGGAGTCAGTGACTGCACCATGTTGTGGGGTGGCAGCTGAACTATTGGTACTTGATGTATGTCGAAATTCTCACCGGCAAGAGGCGCATGTTGATTTAAAAATCTGGGAGTCAGGCAATTGATATAAAATGGACAGTGGTCAAATTCCAAACTATCGTATCTTCATTGATATTGTATCAAAGACTCAGTTTTTTGCCTCTTCTGTAAAATTGGAAAAGCCAAGTTATGATAATTGAGCCACCACCCTGCAATATATCATCATATCTCAAACTGCCATGGTGATTCCACATTTGCCCAAGTCACATTTGATTATTATGAGAAAATTATCAAAAAAATGTTATTTTCTGAACACGAAGAGCCTTCCTTTCACATTTTCTTATTGCATATTTACAAACTATCATAATTTGTTATGTTTTCTTGAAGAGTACCGCTGATAAAATACGAATCAGAGATCTCAATGTTGAGGCAATAAGCCTACCAAGGAATTGCCAAGAAATGTTTTGGGCAGCTGTGGGATGACCTGGAAAAAAATATGTTTGAGCGTGGCTCATATTGGTTGCGGTGACTGTCATACTGACAAGGAAAAGTTATATCACATGTAGAGATGTATTGAAATTATACTTTGCTTTTGGAAAAGTACTTCTAGGGCTAGATTTTGCCAGCAAGGATGGAGGGATTTAACACCTATATTACAGAAAATCTCGCGGCAAGTTTTAAGTTTATAAGCTCAGAATCCTCTACACTTTCCAGGTATATTTGGAAGCGGAATTATACAATTGACGGGTAAAGCAAAAACATTTCTATGACGTTATCATTTCAGATAGGACAGAAAAGCATATTACTTGTTTTTCTTTTTCTCTTTTGCCTGTTCTCAAGTCTTAAGCTTTAATTTCTCATTAACCACTTTAGAAATTTTCTTTGATTCATTTCAATTTTTGTCTAGAAAGTCTGCATGCAATGCTTCTTAGTTGACTTATATAAAACTCATTCTTTTGCGGGTGTAGGGGCCATAGCCAAATCTACACTTGTGGAAGAATTGAAGTCTTTTCATGAGGTATTGATTTCAGGAGTGCTTCAGATTTTCTTACAAACCCCTGAAATGTTCCCTGCCTGTTTTTACCGAACAAAATTTAGATTAATGAAAAGATTGCAATAGTCTGATTTTCAACTGATGTAGAATTCAAATGAAATTGCATTTACCCTTCATCTTGTAGAAATATTACCCTTAGACAGACTAGTGCATGCTAAAGCTGTATTAGTTGCTGATCAAATATTTATTCATAGTAGAAAAAATGTTTATTTATCTCTACATGTATTTTATTATGTTCTGAAATGTTAATGCACTGTATATTTTTTGTCCAGGCCAGTTGGAACTTGTTTAGATGGCATATTATTTTGAATATAAGCTGCTAACCTAATGCCAGATTCTTGAATACTTCATTCAGCTTGTCACAAAAGACAGTTCATCACCAAATATTGTGGGACATTTATCCAAATTGAGGTTTCGCAAGCAAACTGTCTTATCTGGAAATCGTCACTTTCAGGAGAAGAAAAAATCTGATTCCAAAACTGACATGCTGAAAACATAATGTTATCTCATGTGCTGTTAACTTTTCTGCCACAGTGACTTCTGTCAGTAGGATACAAGGTGCCTGCATTGCTGTACTTTCACATCCATGTATTTTAGTCAAGTATTATTATATCTCAAGATACAATAGTTTGCTTCTGTACTCTTAATGCGCTCTCAAAGTCCTCTTCCGAATTTTCCATTTAAGAACTAGTTGTTTCAGCCGCTGAGAAAAGTAAATAAAACAGTATCATGGCTCAAGTTTTAATTCTTAATAATCAGCATGTCATGCAAATATTTATTTTGTGTATTCAAGACTTAATCCCGATCGGATTAACTATTGTTTTGTAGTATTGTACATGTAGAGATGTATTCTGTAAGGGTTTTATGTGGATGTTGTACAAACCACCAACTGACATTGACCTAAGCTAACAATGAGCACCCTGTCTCTACTCCCTGCCCACCCCACACCCGAGTGACATAACATGACATCTCCCTCCTTAACCTTGACCTTATGTAGGGTGTCGGACGAGCCCAAAGATGAGCTGAAGGTGCTACGTGCGGCCCGGGTCTCAGCGCAGAAGGCAGATTATGAGCGTAAGATTGATACCCTGAGAAAGGAGATGGGGAACTCTAATGGGACAGAGTGAGTATAGGGGACAATATAGTGAACACTCTGCATACTGTCTGCAAAACTTTGTTTGAAGGGGAAAATAGTGATCAATCCTTATCTTCCCCAACTGGTGTGAAGATAAAGACTAATACAATGTAATCATATGAGAAGATCATGTTATATACAAAGAATAAAGGACAGAAATACTGACGATTTGGCTATCTAAAGTGGAGGAACCCTTTGTGTGTTTCATGTTATTAAAGCTGTTACTGTAACATCTATAAAGCAATCTTAAGAGGTGGAGGGGGGGGGGGGGGGGAGCAGGGTTAGGGTCAGTAAATGCATCAGTAATTAAGACTACATGTAGTTCTTATTGTCTAGCACTCTTTACTTCCAAACGACTTTAGCACATTAGAGGGCAGCAGCTTTTGCAAGTTAAGGCAGGGAGTTCATTCAAGGGCACCAGACCTCAAGGGGAACTCCAACAACAACAACATATGTCCTAAAAATATAAAATGTCGAAACTGAATGAAGTGCCTTATTCTACACGTTACTGCTTCATGGCAGCTGTTTCGTAGGCTTTTTTTCAATTTGATATTGACCATTTTTTTATCTGTAGAATAGCTAGTGAGCCTTTGTGAGTTTTATATTAACCCGCTTCCTTATTTGGCATGATTTTTTTTGCTTGTGTGGGTTTTGTTGTTTGGTTTATGTAACTCCATATTCACAAAATATCTGTAGTCTGCACATATTATTGACAAAATTTTGAGGGATTATCTTCATAATATCCATATTTTTTTGTATTACTTATATATTACATACAATGTATCCTTCACAGTTGTCTGTGATATGTATTTTTATGATGTCGATGCCTTCGCACTTTTGACCTTGACTTAGTTATGCTGTTATTTGCTGCTGTTCGTTGTTTTTGTTGTTTTTGCAGTTGCTTTTGAGTTTTTCACAAGCAGATTGTGAGCTTTTAATCCTCCCCAGTGGCATGTAGTTGCAAAGCGCTTTTATCATAGACCCCTAATTATATCCATTATATGGTCGTAATTTCCTTGAAAAGGAAACAATTTAGGAAATTTGGAATAATTAGCTCATTAATCTTTAGTTCAAGTGGATATTCTGTGTAAAATTGTCCTGTTACATGTATTTTACTTTTGGGTACTTTCCCATCATAATTTTTGGACCACAAAAGTATTTTAGATTCACCTCCCAGGTCTTTGAAACAAAACCCCATTCTGTTTAGTTATACAAAATAGTTTTTTACTCCCCCCGCCTTTTCTTTTTTTCTTTTTTGCTGTGTGGTACTTTAAACAGTCGAATCAGTGTCTTTCACGTTGAGGAGCAACATGGACTGCACATTTCATATAAGTTGCAATGCATATTTACTCAGTTGCCATAGAAAATTTAGACATGTTTACAATGTTTGGGTTTAGGTTTTAAGTGAATAATTTTTCTATTATCTAGTCTTTGTTGAAGAATGCCATGCATTTAATCTGCACTTTTCGTAAAGACTGTACCACTTTCCATTGTCAATCTACCGTGATCTGCTCCTTCTACTTTATCCTAATCATCACCTGGCATTGAGAGCGTGAGCTTATAGTGTCAATCATTCCAGTCAACCTCAACAGGAAAGAGAACTAATTTATTCCATGGTACTTAAATGATCTTACAGTGTCGACAGTGTCTTTCAACCTAAGCTAAATAAAGGCATGGAGCTATTTAGGACAAATTAATGTTATGATGGCAGCAATGGTCTCGTACAATTCATTATCAGCTTTGGATATTTCATGGGGATATATGGGATAGTTTAGATTATCATAATGTTTGCACTTAATGTTGTTTTCCCTCCCTTTGTGTGTGTGTGGTGTGCATTTGTATCCGCCATATTTTTCATGCTCTGTGTATGTCTTTGTGTGAAATTTTCATTCTCTGCGTGTCTTTGTGTGAAATTAATCGAATGGTACATGCCTCTTTTCTAAGCCTTACCTTTGATTTTGACCCATATGCATATTTCTTCTTTTTGCTGCATTACATGAACATGTCACTATGTGCGATAAATTTACGAAACACTTTTTATTCACTCACACAATGTGATGTTTCTATTTCAAGTGACCTGAGCCTGTACTACCGCTATGTTCCTGGCCCGACCTCCCCACTGAGTATCGATGACACGCTCCAACGCATCCGTCAGCAAAACCTGATCGCTCGCTTCAACGACATGTTTGCCCAAGACCGTCTGTCCACTATGGACACTTTGCGACGTTACTCCGATGACCACGAGAACAATCAGCGCATCATCTTCGCCGTCATGCAGGTGAAAATAAAGCATTCATCATCAAAAACTGTATCACCATTCATGCCTTTAATGCAGAAAAGAAGAATTCCATCTCTGAAAAGAAAACTCCCTATAGATCAAATCAGAGGGGAACTGTGAAAGCGAGTTACTTCTCACAACTTGCGAATGGAACTAACTGAGGAAATTCAATGCGGGCATGAAGTAACCTGCCCATGAAACAACCTTACTGTGTTACAAGAGGCATAAAACCAAAAGCAATAAACAATATATACTGAGTATATTGAAGCTGGACTGCACTGTGTATTATATACAGGTAAAAATTTAAAGGAAACAGGGTCTTCGTTTTTTTCTCTAGACTTACAATCTCTTTTCTCCCCCTACAGGAAGCCTACAACACTGCCAAAGTTGAGTTCCGCAGCTTCAAGATGAAGACGCGTGCCAACCTGGCGAAGACTCACTACGGCCCGGACACACTGGAGGAGGCCGTCCAGGACTACATCAACCGCAACATTGACCTCTATGACTTGCCAGGGATGGTCTCGGTGAGTGGGTTTTACTCTCGCAAACGTTCAAGGCCATGCGAAGGATTTGACTGAAAATGAGATGAATGCTACTTCTTCATGTGCTGAGATTGAGATACTGCGGTGACAGCATATTATCATGCCTGATGCCGCAAAAGCTACTACAAACAGTTTAGTGGCTCATAAAATGTATTTTTGTAAATTCATCTTATGACAAAAGGCACGAGAGTTGATAAGGAAGAAGTGCATGTATAAGCCAGATGAGAGATATGCTGATACTCTATAGACAGCATTGATTCACCTTGGTAGCTTTTGTGCCACTGAAGTACTCTGTTATTTGATATCAAGCTCAGAGCTCACTGGAAAAACCCCTGTGCAGCGCCTGAGTGAACTCGAGTTAATGTGTCTTAGTTTAGGACATTTTTTCAAGAGTCATCCATGCCGACAGTGGCAACACCCACCGTTGCTTAGCAAACTCTACGAATTCTATGACCGAAGATTCACAAACCTTTTCACTACTATGCCCCCAGAAATATGAGATGGACTTACTTGACTGTATAGTTGACAACACTATTTGTTGCCTGTCTTATAACTTAAGATCCAAGACTAACATAACTTTTCCCTACAGGATGTGATCCGTGGCCTGAACCGCAACCCCAAGATCTTCCTCCCACCCGACACGAGCTACGCCGTGTGCCAGCCCTTCATCCGGGAGGCAGTCAAACTGGCATGGCAGATGAGTGCCCTGGCGCACCCACTTGACATTGCCGTGGCAACAGATGCAGAACTGTTTGATGACCCCAAGTGAGTGCAGCTGATGACTTTCTTTTTTTCCGCTTTTCCTTCCGGGGAAAAGGGCATAACCATGTCAATTGGAGAAATGGACATAGTTATGCCATTTCTTAAGCTGAAGGGAAATATACCTGCTTAAATTATTTAGATAGATGTGTCATGTTTAGGTTTGATGTAGTATGTAGGTGTTTTTTTTTACATGAAATAACATTATTAAAAAAGTGCCTTAACTTTATAGGATGGTGCAAGGGTAGTAGTGTTGAAACTTGTGTTTTAATTTGATATTTTTTTGTAGTGCTGTGACTAAAAAAAAGTAGATTCTTTTGATAAAGACTATTCTTGGAGGCAGTGTTTTGCTGCTTTTGTGCACCGGTAGTGTTGAACTTAGTTTGTAATCAAGGCACATTGAAACTCCATTTTTTTCTGCTCTCTGATTCTTTTCTTCGACTCTTTCCAAGACATGCCTACTGCTTTCCTTTCACCTTGCACACCCATTAGAAACCCACAAATAATTTTCTTTACATTTTTGCTTGCATTATGTGCAATTCTATGAAAGCGAATATCATTGTAAGTTGTAAGGGTATCAATACCATTCTAGTCACTATCATCTCTGAACCAGTCCCCAACATTATGAAGAATCTCAAACTTTCTTAGAGAAAGTGAGACGTAACAATAAAGCATCGATGAACAATCTACGATTTATGAACTTACTTAATTGTAATTTTTCGTGGAAAGTAAGTAACACATTACGAGCACAAGTTTGTTCTTATCAGGTGCTGCCATATTGATAGGATTGGGCAAAGGGAAAAATTTATTAGAACAAAATAACTGTTCATTTGTACTCTCTCTTTGTGTGTGCAGGTACCGCCGTAGCTACGACTCCGAGTACACAGCCCCTCTGGTGAACCATCACATCTGGCCATGCCTGGTGCAGGGCATCCGAGTCCTGGTCAAGGGAGAGGCACTGACCAAGCGAGGGGCTTCCCTGGTAGGTTTTCCCATGTCTTTGTTGTTGGAGTAAACCAATTTCTTGATGGTTGGTGTGGGCTGTGGTGTAGTCTACTCCTACTTTTTTCTAAATTTGTGCTTTTTTCATTATCTTCTTCCTTGTGTTGAAATGAGCTTACAGCGTTGATAGTGCTGCATATCCTCAGTCAAAGAATGTTTTGTGTCTATTCTAATCACCTGGCATCAAAAAGAGATTAGTTGAATCAAGAGAACAATGTCATAAGTCACACATGTACCATAATTTGCGACATTGTTAGTTAGTCTTTTGCAGTGCAGAATTTTACTATCGGCTAATACTTCTTTTCATAACTTATAATATTCTATAGCATTTTATCTATGTATGGTTGGCTCAGGTGTGGTCTGCTCCTCCTACTTCTTTCTGTTTGTCACTATTCTCCTAATCTGTTTCCTGCCTTGAAATGACCTTAAAGTGTCATCAGAGCCGTAAAACCGCAACCAGAAAAATAAGTATCTTATCTCATCCTCCACTTGTATTGTGCAGGGATCTCCCCGCCGAGCCCGCAGTCCAGCCCGCGCAGGCAGCCCCACCAGAACCATGTCCCCGCTCAACCGCTCCCTCAGCCCGAGTCGTTTCCGCAGCCGCTCCCCGAGCCCGGGGCAGAGAGCCAGATCTCCCGCACGACGAGCACGCTTCACATAGAGGAGATGGTGAGTGGGCTTTGATCAATATTCTCCTCATTTAAATGATAGACAAGTTTTTTTTATAACTGTTGATAGACTGTATGAATTTATATCAGATTAAACATGAAAATAATATATTAGTTAGTCTTTGTAACCATTGAAAAATGGTTATTCTTGGGCCACTAGTTAATTTTCTTACTTTTTGTACTTCTTAATCAATTCTATCTAAACTTTAGTCGACTGACAATATTTTTTGCCTCATGAGCAGATTTGTTTACTTAGGGGCACATGACGCTTTTGCTGTGAGCGAAAATTATGATAGGCTACTCAGAAAAAGGCCCTTCGTAATTGGGAGAAGTCCCTTGAGAAAAACGCTCATCTTGAAAAAATATATTACCTGACAACACGAATAAATGTTTCTAGTTTCAAAGTTTGAAATTTAGCTATGAGGAAATTAAAGTTAATCCTGGAAAAAACTTCTTTTATTTTTTAGTTGAGTGAAAGGAGGATTTACTTTCCTATACTCTAGATTTGCATGAGCTAGTCAGCTGAACTCAAACTTTCCCCTCGCAAAAATTTGGAGCTTATTTGAAAAAGAACTTAGCTGAGCCCCTACCTATACACAACATGAAGTTGTTGCCTAGGTAAATCAGTATCTTGTTGTTGTTGATCGGGGACCTATATACTGGATTGTCACCCTTCAAGTAGTCTTAAAGACCTACAGAGTTATGGCAGTCAAGCTCTGTGCCACGGGAGTGGAGAGCCTTAACATTGGCCCCTTGTTACTGCAAGAGTGTAATTTGCAGAAAAGAATTTTGAATGTCTGTAATTCTGTAATCCTCACTTACAGTACCATCGTGTATGGAAACAAAAAAGTCTAAGGGGGATAAGTAAACATGTCTTTTAAATTTGGTTAACCTGTTCTTTTGTTTTTATTTCCTCTGCCCAGACAGAATCTGCCATCTTCTCGGAAAGAACTTCAACGATTTAGCTGCAGCAAGGCAGGATGGTGGTAGCAGGCCTCACATTTAGCCATCAATCTTCCATCTTGACCACAGAGTCCTTGAGCATGCTGTTGTCTGGGAAAAACTTTGCCACAAGATTCTCTATGTACGGAAATATTTTTTGTCTCGACAGCAGTTGATGTGAAGAAAGTTATTATGCAGCCACATAGAGAATGGCCTAAGTTGTCTAGCTACACAAGTATTTTTGTGTATTAATTGTCTTTCCTTATACAAAATGACTAGATGAATGTAGTTGCTTTCTATACCTCCTGCTATTTATTTTTCTGTTACATCATTTATTTATCGACCAATTATGCATCCTGTGATGCCAGGCTTTTGTCTCGCTCGACCTCGGCCCATGTTGTGTGTACTGCGGTACTGTTGAATACTTGGGTCTTTTGTTACCCAAGTGAATACCCCAAGAATTTGTGATACGAAATAGTGACCTTATTTACTCAACATCTGTTCTGTATTTGATGAGTTATTTGAAATTCAGCATAGTGTTAGGGATTTAACTGTGTTTTTGTTTATGAGTCATTTATCAATTAAAAATAATTGGTACTGCACTTGATGAACTGTAGGACTATACTGTGATTAATGATGTGAGAAAAACTTGCCAATATCTGCATGTCGAAATTGTTATGTTTTGTATTTTCCTAAATTGCCCGTGTATATCTTTCTTTGCACAGTGTGTTAGAATTAGGCTGCAAGTAGAGTTATGAGCTTTAAAGTCAGGAGCTTAAAACTAAAGGGATTGTGAACTCTCGAGAAATTGCTCAATTGAATCAGCATTACCAGTACCTAAGTTTTTTCTCTTGCCAGATCTGTGTTGTGTATGATGCACACTTTGAGTCACTTGAGTTGTGTCTACACAGAGTTCTGGTTAAGGGAACAGACCAAAATAGGAGCATGTTGTCTTTTCAACCCCCTTTTGCATATTTTTAAGATCTCTAAGTGCAACGATGTTTTTTCAACGTGGAGAGTTACGGGCAGCAGGCTTTTTCTCAAATTTTCGGTTTAGTATGAGACAAAAGTTAAGCTGACCTTTGGCATGGACTGTTGTGTTTTGGTGTGGTGATGGTATTGGATGGTCGGCTACGCCTGATATTGTCGATGGTGTTGGCCAGTCCGCAACGCCTGATATTTTTTATGGTGTTGGCCAGTCCGCAACGCCTGATATTTTTAATGGTGTTGGCCGGTCGGCGACGCCTGATATTTTTAATGGTGTTGGCCGGTCGGCTTAGCCTGATATTTTCGATGGTGTTGGCCGGTCGGCGAAGCCTGATGTTGTTCCAACTGTCTCATCAAGCATCCATCATTGTCGTCATCCTAGGTCATTGTTTAAATTTCTCTCCACCTTCCACCCACTAGAGAGATTGATCGTAAACTCCAGCATCGGCAAATCACGACATCACTGATTCTGTGGCATAAAACATGATGTAAATGTGTGAGCGTTTTTTTTGTCTCCAGAGATAATCAATTCTTCAGCTATGGATCATAAATGATTGCAAAAAGACTGTGACACAAAATATGACTGAAAGTTCCCCACTACCGAACTTTTTCCCTTTTTTTAAAATGACGATTTGACATGTGTTTTGAAAACTTTATTTCTGAGAACTTGAGATTTTTCTTTAAAAGTATATGACATCAAAAATGTGTGAAAACATTCTCCACTCGGATGATATTCAAACGAGACACTACTACCAACACATCAATTGACACATTTGTAAGTATTGTAGAATATTTTCATCTTTTCACATCAACATTTTCTAACAGTACTGATTTGAGTATTCCTGAGCTATTGTATAATTTGTTTTGTGAAAGTTGAAAGTGACTATTATACTGTTACCGCACGCAGCTGTCTCTTTAGGAACACTTTGTATTCTTTGTTCTAGGGAAACTATTGTTGGTGTATAGCCCTTGCATTCATGAAGCACACTCCACAGCACTTTATACTTGAGAGGATTTACCTGTAATGATTTATTTTATTGGTTTGCTGTCAATTCTATTTTATTCTCTCTATGCCTATGCAGCTTTAAGGGGCTTGAATGTCCTACAGTACTTAAAATTTCAGGGTGTGTATCTGGACTCACTTTCTTTTTATGCAGAGTTGCTGGAGATGTAAAGTTAGATGTAAATTTTATTGGCCAACATACTGTGATATACTGGGTTTTCTTTGTTAAGTGTTTTTATCATTTACTCAGGACAAGTAAAGTCTATATTTTGAACTATCTTTTTTATCAATGATGATGGGGAATTAATTCTACATGATAGTTGGAAAAACCTGTGCATATATCTGCACCATTTGTCTGTGATGATTTTATACATTTGTATTTTAAAAGATCAAATTCTTTTTATGGATCAAATATTTATTTTTTTATGGCTGTGAGCAAATCAATCCATCCAGTTGTTTTGTAAAGATAAGTAGGACTGTTAGACCATGATCTGTGATGAATGTGTACTCAATGCTCAGTATGAGAATTCCTTGAGTTTATTGAGGTACCTGTATTTTATAAGTCAAAACGTTGTCCAGTTTCCATTCATTCATTCCATCCACAAATTTACCTGTACCGTCCAGAGTTTATCTCCGTGTAGGACTCATAGTTTATTATAGCATGTAGTTTTACAGGAATGTTTTTCTCTATTTATCTCTTACATTAAAATGATTAAATCAATGACAAAATTTGTTATTCAGTGGTCTCCGCTTGTGGTGTTGAACTCACTGGAGTTGATTTTCAATAAGCTGATAGTTTTCTCAGGTCTCAGCCCTTTTTCTTCTTTACGTTTCTCAGGATGACAGCTCAACTATCGTATCTTGATTTTTCCAACTTTACAGGAGAGGAAAAAAAACTGACTTTCTGATACAATATACATGAAGATGTGATAGCATGGAATTTGACCACCATCATTTTTGTATAAATTGCCTTACTGTGAAATTTTTACTGGATTATTGCCCCTTGCCTTTGCCTTGGAAAATGAAAAATGTGATCTTCGCCAAAAATCTAGTTACACTAGCTGAGCTGCCACCCCATAAGTTATGAAAGTTGAACTTTGGATGAAATTAGATGGAGCCGTAAAACCCCAAACAAACAAACACACAATGAAATTATCTGTTTTTCACTCACGACCCCAATGACATCAGCTCATTCAATGTCAAATGTACATCTTGTTTTTGCGTGGATGGTGGATTAGTGCTCTGGTGTGGTCTACTTCTTCTACTTCTTTCTATGTGCTTCTATTGTCCTTAAAGCTAAAAACTATAAACCATACTATAATAACAGATTGCATTTATATACATGTAGTGCATTTCCCCGCTTGAAAGCAAGCTCTATGCACTTTGCAATCATTATTACCCCGGCAGACCAAGTCATTCAGAAACCTTCTCAACTTCCTGAGAGCATACAGTGCAAGCTGCCTGTTTACAAGCTCTAAAGCACTATAACACACTGACAAGATCGTTCGGTGTCTGACCGGGTACCCATTGAGACCTGGGTAAAGTGAGAAAAAATTGTGTGAAGTGCCTTTCCCAAGGACACAACATCGGGCCTGAGCCGGGATCGAACCCGCAACCTTCCGATTATGAGTCCGGCAACCTAACCACTAGACTACCGACACCAAACACAGACGCACACAATACATGTACAAAAAAATACCGACAAGTGTGTTTACAAATCAAATATTTTCATTTATTGACCATTTGGAACCATGTCCTGAAGCACTATTTTACCTCATCAGTGAATCATAAAATAACATCTCATAATTCCATTCATAGCAATAATAATAATGCCCGACAAGCACTCTACTCTCGCCAGTATGTGGTCTTCAGAAGCAATTTGCTTTTTTAGAAGCAATCTACTTTTTAAACATTCAAGCAGAAAGCTTGTTGCACATTCATACGTAAAGTGTAGACTATGACTTCTCTTTTCCTTTTCATTGTTAGGCAGTCGCACCTTAAAGACAGCGATGCTTATTAAGCACCGCACTGTAGCGTCCGCCTCACCGGATTGGGTTTAACAGGAGGAAGAGGCGTGGCCATTACTCTGACAGATGTGTAATCAGTCTGGGTTATAGAACAGATACTGTAAATTACTGTGTAGTTATAGACAGACATATTGTTGCAGATTTTGGTTTCGTTACCAATTTTATGTCTCCTGCAACACTGTAAGGTCATTTAAGAGACGTGCTTCTTCGACCCTGCCTGACAGGCCAAACCGGGCAGAGAGGGAACAAGTTTCAGCAGAAAAAAATGCAGATCGTCCACACGCGGGATCGAACTCAGGTCTCTCTCACGATAGGCAAAGTGGCTAACCATTACACCACAGCGCCTGCAATCACTCTGGGTTATAGTAAAGAATTAGTAAGGACTGGGTTATTTATAGAGGCGCATAGTGTAGTAATAAATAAACAGCTATAGTTACAGAGGATTTTTAGTAGATGGAAGCAGGATAGAGATTTTGAATGATCAGAGACAGGGCACAAAATTTATGCTTTTGCTTTTTGGTGTCATCCCCTTTGTTGCATTGTAGGTAAATAAGGAGTCCGTCTTTTTCGACCCAGCCTGTCTGGACCAAACCCGGGACACGAAAACACGGAGACATTTGTACAAACGTCTGTCCTTTGTATCATAAGCGAAGAGCTTAAATTCTACACCGCAGGCGCCGACGATAAGTTTGAAAGATTAACAATTCCACGTCAATTAACACTGCAAGGTCATTTAAGAGACGGGCTTGCTCGACCCTGCCTGTCAGGGACAACCAGGGCTGAGAAGGAAAAATCCCAGCAAAAAAAGATGAGACGCCGGTGAGCACACTGTCATGTGCTAGTGAGTGTTCAGTCGCACTTAGAACGCGTTATAGTACTATCCAGCCCCCTTGAGGACTTGGTTCTTCCTCGTCTATCGAGAACACCCGGTACTGTGAGTCAAAATTATTAACAGTAACAGAGCAATCCCACGTGAGATCGGGGAAAGTAAGAACAAGCCATAAAACAGCAGGGTGTTTTTTTCGATAAAGGCAAAGGGTGGGGTGGGAGGGGGCAGATCTACTGCCCCAGTGCACTGCACTACAAATAACCCTTGGTTTTTCTAGTATGGGACTGAACTATTATTATTAATTGAACAAAAAGTAGTTCTAGTCACAAGCGAGCACTTGGCGGAGGGTTGCTTTTTTAAGAAAATTGCAGCGATGGATGATTTATATTATGTCAATTTTACCTCCTTGAATTTTCAACGCTCGAGTTCGATCCCACGTGCGGACGAACTGCAATTTTCAGCTGGGATTCGCCCCTCTCAGCCCGTGTTGGCCATGAAAGGCAGGGTCGAAGTCGCCCGTCTCTTAAATGACCTTAAAGTGTTGCAGGGGACGTGAAATTCGTAACCAAAAACTAAACCAAGCACAATATTTTTCTGCCGTCTGTGGTGTAATGGTTTGTTTTTACTTTTGCCCGACAGCATAATAACCTATAGCGCATTAGCTTGCTTGAGAGCTCGTTCGTTGAAGATCTGTTGTGTTATTGTCTCAACAAAAGCATTCCAGAACTTTCTAACACCCACGCTATATTAATTACACACTCACTATATTTCTTACACAATCACTATATTTCTTACACAATCACTATATTTCTCACGCACTGACTATATTAAATTCTTACACATTCATTATGGTTTTTACACACACACAATATTTCTTATACACACACTATATTTCTTACACACACACTATATTTCTTACACACTCAATATATTTCTTACACACTATATTTCTTACACACTCACACATTGCAACATGTCACATGTAGGCTATAATTAGTATAATATAACAATATTTTCATCCGTAAAAGATTACCAGTCAACAACAGTTGCGCCCCCTCGACCCACGCTTCAGATTTCCCACGAACAGATGATAAGTTTTCTACTTTAAAAAGTAACAATAGGCCCACAAGTAGAACATACATGACAAGCAATAAATCATTACTTAATGAATTTGGTATAACTTTAGCAGGATTGCGCCATACGAGTTATAGAGGAAAAAATGAATGATGCACTATGAATGGAAGTTAAGCAATTTGGAAGGCACACAGGGAAAACATAATGGCGCAATGGACAAGGAAATAATTATAAAAATAATATGATGTTAAAAAAAAAAGAAGAGAAAACATAGTTATTGGGCAGTCCAAATTACCGGGTTAAAAAATTACATTCAGCAATAATAGTGTAGGCTACTTGTTCATTTCCAAATTCATGAATGAATAAATAAGGGAGATAAATGAAATGGTGTGACAGGATGAATGGATTTAATCTTGAATGATTAGAAAATAGTGAATAAATTAATGAATGAGTGGATAAAAAGATGAAAGATTGATTGGCAGTAAAACTATGAAAGAATAGATAAATTAATTAATCAATAAATGGATGAACGGATTTATGACGATTGAATAACAGTAAAGCTTTTCATAAAAGAATGAATAAATTAATTATGAATGAATAAATTAATAATGAATTAATCTAGAATTCAGAAAAAGCATAATAATAATCATCGGTTTTTAAATCCTCCACACCAGAGTCAGGTGCAGAAAGCTGCAACAAAAAAGACACAAAAACCAGTGCATCAAGGACGATAACAACAAAACATGTAAAAGAATAGGCCATAGGCGTAACATTACTGACTGTACATAAGTATATCATAATAGTTATTATTTTTACTGTATCTCGTGGAATGATCACCTAATATAGTCTCCCTATAAAATTGAATATCATATATAAAAAGCCAAAAGCTTTTGAATATGGCACTGGTGCAGAGGGACTGTTGTTACTTAGTTATTGAATTTCCCGTATGTTTTAACACTGTAAGGTCATTTAAGAGGGGGAGGGGGGAAGGGGGGGGGGGGGGTGCTGCTTCGGCACAGTCTGCCAGAGTCAACGTGAGCTGAGAAGGGTACTGTATCCCAGTACCCCTCCCCCCTCCCAAAAAAATAAATAAATAAATAAAACCACCCCCCAAAAAACAATTAAAAAAAAACATGCGGAATTCGAGCTGGGTCTTTGGCGTGCAAAGCAAAGAGTCTAACCATTACACCAAAGACGCCATCATACTAGAATGGAGCTAAGGGCGAATTTTCTGCCTGATAAGGCTTTTTTGCGAGACGCACAAAAATTTCAAAAA
>JAUKPP010004902.1:0-18281 GCA_032273245.1 Phyllaplysia taylori | reverse complement strand
GGTGTATGTGTGGATTTATGTTCAAAATTTTTTAATATTTTATTTTCATAGTTTAGTCCATTGGTTTATCTTGAGGGAGTTTTTACTGATGATAATGATTGTAAAGCACATAGAGCTTGCTTCCGAGCAGGGATATGGGCTCTGTAAATGCAATCAATTTTCATCATCATTATTATTATTACAGGGTGGTCTACACTGAGAGCCAAGAATGTAACTTCAGCTCACTGGCTGAAAAATAAAATGCTCCATATTTACCTCTAAATAATTGTAGAGAGTGCAAAAAGAACTAATCTGACCATCTGTCTTGATGTGTAGTGCTGCAATGTTGGATGTTGTTGAATACATTATATATAATATATGCTTTGCGACATGAAGATTACGATATCTAAGCTAAGCATCATGAGTCACACTTTCAGGCTAAAGTGCAAATGAGGTGAACTGCAATGTTCTCAGTATCACAACAATTTTACCATTCCTCGACTCATGAGTCGAATATCGTTTGCAATGTTTTAAACAAACAGCATTTCCCAAAGATTAATTTTTTGTCATGAAATGGGCCTCAGTGCAAAATGGCATCTGTTTTGGCTCCTGTTCTTTTGAGTAGGTGTAAACCGAATGATTATGAAAAACTAAATAGATGTTTCTTTTTTAAAATACTGAACTATGATCACCAGGCAAAATCTATAATAATTCTAATTTTTCTAACTTACCATAGTTTTACATCGTATGAAGAAATATGTCTCATTTGGATGAAATTCTTCAGTTCATGTTTTTCTTTTATTACACGAATCACATTTAATTGTGGAGTGTTACAAGGGTGTTAAACGAAAACCAAATCAAACCCAAACATATTATGTAATTCAGCCTTACTTACTGGGTGCGGGCCACCAAAGTCATACTTACACAAACTTTTGCATCCAATTCTACATCATTATTGACATCATGCATTGCTTAATTGCTTATTCGGCTAACTTTTTAGAAATTTGTCACTCACCTAAGAAAGGAGGCACGTCATCAATATTTGCAGGTTTGAGTATCTCCACCATGGGATGATACCTATTCAGATCACATCTATGTTCTCGTAAAGTGGCGCATTGGTAGCTTTAAAAGTGCCAAGTTATTTGCAGTTTTTTAAATGTAGGAAATTAATGAGCACCTAAAATATTTACATGCTCTCCTGAAAATTGTCGTAAATTCTGATGCACCCCTTTGTTAAATGGGCAACGAATTGTTTGATAACAGAGATGCCTCTTTTCTGGATAAATCATGTAATTCAGCATTTTTTTGTTTACTGGTATCCCATTCTTTGTTTACTGGTATGCAAAGGGATTTGTCAGCTTATTTGTGTAGCAGACAGAATAAGTTGATTTTTTAGTTGGGTTTTTTTTTTTTGCCAGTTGGCACCTCTGTAATATAATTTTGTCATGTTATCTTTTTTATATGAAATATTCAGGCTTTTTTTTTCTTTTTATGCTTTCTCTTAAAAAGCATGTGCATGCGAATCGACTTAATCTTTTAATATTTTACCGCACAATTCGATCTCACTGCAATAGACCTGAGATATAAAACACCCTAAATACTATATTATGTTGTCACCAGTCTTAGATTCCCCCTGCGGGCCGGGGGTATTTGAGTAAGCCCACCGCCCACCTGTTGTTACTGTTGTAGGAGAATTCTCTCCAGAGGTAATATGTCACACGTACGCCCCACATCGCATGGTGAATGTGGGGTGTTTTCTTTGGTGTGTGTAATCCCCACCTGCTTCATTCTTTTCTTCCTTCTTCTTTTCTCCTGCACTGTCTACATTCCAGCCCTACAAAATAAAGAGGCACCCAACTCACATAGACAGAGCAGGAAACCCTGGTGCCCGTATGATCTTATGGTGTCAAGGAGGCTCAACGAAACAAAACTAACGTAGCTCCTAGAAATGGTTAAAACAGCCAAAGAAGCTGATGCCTCTATATATAACTAACTAACTAACTAATAGGTCCTAAATTAGGTAGCTTGACAGTCCAGGCTACACAGTGAGCTTTTACGGCTGCTACTATGTACGTTTTTTCGGATCCCATAAATGTATGTTGTTTTTGCATCAATTTCAAGATTGACTGTTTTCACTCCATGGAGCTTTATAATTCACCATTATGGTATTTTTTTTTTATTGTCCTTGAACCTCTTTTACTGGTACCGGTAAACACAATGTGGAACATTGTATTTTAGTTACTCAATTTTATATTTGCTTTTATTTTTTATGCGATCCAAGGCAATGAAATCGGGTGCTCGTCAATTCTTAGGCATGTGGAGGTTTTGGTATTTTATTATGTCTTTGCTTTCCTTGAACAAACTTTTTTTTACAAATTGTGAACATAAATCAAGATGTTTACGAGCAGGGAACTACTGAGGGAATAGCTGTTATTGCTGGTGGCTTTCAAAATTACATTCTTTTTATTTTCAGACAACAAGTTTTTAGCTACAGGTAGCTGTGAATAGGTTTTGGAGCATAAAAAAAATTTAATTATGAACAGTGCATTACAGTCACACAAGTAATGAAATAGCTCCATTTCCCATGTCTTGCATAGCACCTGATTTCATTGTATTGCAACACATTTGCTTTGGTCCCCATGCTGGCATGGTTCACTATGGTATGATTCAACGCTTAGAGTCTCGCCAACATTTTTCTGCTTTAGGGTAATGGAGCCACGGCTGCTGTTTATTAACATGAAGTGCTTGTTAGCTCAGTCAAAGCGGTGCTGGCTGTTGGAGGGAGCAAAGCCTGTGAATGTGGTCATTGATAAGGTTTTGGAATATTTTATGTTTTACCACTGATAACAATAAGAGTTGTTGCTAAAACCAAAGGCCTTGCTGCTCAGATGATCTTAAAGTTTTACAAGATGTGAAATTATACCAAAGTGTATACCAGCGCTGTGGTATAATGGTCTATCATGGGGAAGACCTAAGTTTGATCCTATGTTGTTTTTTTCAGCTGGAATCTTTTTGCCTCTTAGCCTGGGTTTGCGGCTAAAAAGGCCAAAGATGCAGGGGCCTCTATTTTTTTTTTAACCTGGGTTGGCCCTGATGGGCAGGGTCGAAGTAGCCCCTTTCTTAAATGACCTTGCAGTATTGCAGGGGATGTAAAACTGGTAACCAAAAGGAAATCTATGCCAAAGTGGCTAAGTAGATCTCTTACCCTTTGATGATGAAGGTATATTTTCTACAGGATGACACGCCAGCGTAACGCGTTTTCTTTGTATTGACGTTTTTTATAACATCCATTTAAAAAGATTTAGTGTGCCCTTGACTTGATTCCTGTCAAATCAGTCTCATATGCACATTTTACCCTTTACAACTCATTACCAGTTGGAGTTAGCCGTGATGTTCAGGGTTGAAGAAGCACGCCTCTATAGTGACCTTATGGTGTTACAAGAGGTAGAAAGCCAAAACCAAACCTGTCATCTAATAATACTAAACTGACTCTCTGTCATTACAATTAAGACTGATACTAATGTGTCTCGAGAACAAAGAAATTCGTGTATTTCAAGTTCACCTTAGTGGATTAAAGATTTGCTTTGTTGATCAGTGGGTTTACTCATTTTTTTAAAGAGGAAGCATATTGACACTGCAAACAAAGAAATGCAGACAATCACTTGAATTCTTATGTGAAAATGTACATGTAAATCAGATAAGATACCTGTAGTGATTAATATTACATTGTGTGGGACTGGTAATATTGTGCTAGGTCTATGACAGAATTTGCAAAATCACATGCGAGGTGTCACAAAAGAACTTGAACATCTCAGAAAAGAATATCTCAGTTAATGACGAGGGTTTGGTTTTGTTTATGCTCTCATTCTGCAAAAGGATGGCCTCTCCAAAAAGCTGCAGGTAAATGGAGCTAGCCAAGGTAAAATTCTGTCTTTTTTTTATTTTTCAATATCAGCTGAAGCAAAGTGATTTAAATTGTTTTGTGAATATGTAAGTTGACTGTTTATAATGTGTTGTTCAATTGGACCATGTATTACACTTACATTTCCATTTTAGACTAAAGATTTTGCTTATCATTGCTGCCTACGTTCTTGCCGTGAGGTGTGCAGCATTAGCATCTGTACCCGCCATCTTTGTTTCTTTGCCATATTGCCCTTTTTTTTATTACATCTTTTTCTTCATCGGGATCACCAAGAGAAGCAGTTCATGGCAAAGTTCATGTTGAACAATTTTTTGTAGCTGTGGAGTATCTACCTATTTAGATAAGTTCTAATATCTTAGATGGACAATACATGATGATTTGTTTTAACTTTGTTGTTCTGAAATTTTCCAATGAATGCTGCATTGTTGTTATATATCTTAACGTAGCATTATTTCATGTTCATGTACAGCCCTTATTGTCTTTCAGAGAAATAAGACCAAAAACACAGAACATAGAGAAGTCATTAAGTTTTTAATTTGATCCATAGAATCGAAGGGAAATCAGACTAATGTCTAAGTATAATTTTTTTTTTATCATTAAGTCAGTGGAAAGGGGCCTGTTTGTTTAGGGGTGGGCAACCATAGTTTCAATCCCGATACAGAAATTATTATTTTTCTGCACTGGTTGCCAAAAAAAATAAAAAAATGCTGAAATAATTTCTTCACAAAGATATGACATTTCATGTTTGAGGACATAGTCTGTATGTCAGTCCCTGATTCCAAGGCTCAGAGTTTATTGTGGCTGGCTGTGCCCATTCCTGTTTGGTCTTTTTATTATTAGAGGTGCTGATTTCTTGGTTAAATCCGGATCCAGATTTCTGAACAACCCTCGTATCCATTCTAAATTCTACATGATTCAGCAAGTGATAACAGAATCAGAATAACTGGATTTCCCAATTGTTCTTTTCTTGGCCTACTGGCGCCTCTGTATTATTTAGAAGGTCAAATTTGTAAATTACTGTTTAACCAGTTGTCATGGCTCTTTTTGCCTATTGCGTTATTCATTCAAAATAAGTTTTGGAGTGTTTAAGTTCAAAGCCTTCAGTTCACATTAATGTAATCATTGACAAATTTGTAGATGATATGTTGTTTTCTTTAGTCCACTTCAAAACAGCTATAAAGTGAAATCGTGTATTCATTTTTTTTTATGTGTCTCTGATAATGTCATATGATTTCATTATGTAATGAAAGTATGAAATAAAGGCTTTGAGCACAAGAGATACATTACATGTATATCCATTCATCAGCTTTTTAAAAAAAAAAGCATAATTCTTTCTTTTATAAGTTATGTAGACGTCCTTAGGCTAAGACAACAGGATTTTCAATTTGCAGCCACCCTAGCAGTATCCTGAACAGGAATTATTTGCTAAAAGTGGAATATGATGTTTATTGTTTTTCATTTAAGCATTTCAAATATCCCCTATTCCCTGTTATTTTGTCATGTTTAGATTGTAACTTTTCCCAATAAGGCATTCCATTATTTATGAAAAGAAAAACTGTGAGTGAATTTTAAAATCCTGCTTTGGTTGTCTCGGCTGATGATCAGAGCAAAGATTAACTCTGACTCTTGTTTTAGATTTTACTGTTGTACTAATTTTAACCCTGTTTTGTAGCTATTGGAAGGTAATGAAAGCATCTGTGCCTGAAAGTAATCGACTCCGCTATGGGTGGCTTGTGTTAAGGGCACACAAAGGTGATGAAAAATCAGAATCTTTGTCCATAGATAGCAGATAATTTTTAGAAATACACAGTAGGCAAAATAGAACATTTCGCGCATTTGCATTCAGAACTTCACCTTTTTCAAAGGCATCAGTGGTGCAATGGTTAGGATATATAGTGTACTTCATAGATTCACGAGGGAAACTTGGGTGGATATACCTTATAGTCAATATGGTAAAGATTGAGAATAAACAAAGAAATATACATATTACATTTATGTACAAAAATACATAATGATATCGACGCACTCCCCACTCACAAAGTTGCACATTAACAGTTGTTCGTGTACTTTAGTTATGCATCTCTCTCTCACTCTCTCATTTACTCATTCATTCCCACACTTGTATATTCAACTTGCATCCCCTTTTTTTTATCTATTATTTTTAGGATCTGTATGCTTTCTGTGCATCTGTAAGGATTTCCACCAGCATGTCTGCCCTCACATTTTAATTTGCTGCTTACAATATGAGAGAGAATCACATGGCTTTATTTCTACTGCGACTCTTTTTTTCGTTGATCAAGCTGTTTTCATCATTTGCATCGCCTGTAACTTGAATGCCACTATTGTGCTATTTAATGCGATACGGTTGATGGGAGTGATGGTTTTGTTTCCTGCTCTGAAATTTTTACTTTCTAAAATTTTACTGTTTTTCCTCTTTGCTGTTAGGCTCTTGCGCAGCTACGTTGAGGGGTGTACGCCGTCAATCAAATTTGAATTGAGGAAATTTTTTTATATCTCTTTATGCTACAGTATTAGATTTATCACGACTGGCAATGCAGCTGATTTTGACTTTTGAATAATAATGTTCACCTCATAACATAATGCATAACTCATTTTTTTGGGCAGTTTGAGATTTCTCGTAAGTGATTAAACATATTACACTTCAAGTTTTCCAAAATGATCAGTTAACAGGAATGATGCATGATCATAAAAAAGAATGTTGAAAAGTTATGAGAACTCACCACTTATTATTTGAGATTGATAGTGGTTTCTTTGATCATTTTCTCAAAACTACAAAAAATGAGTGAGGCAATTATGTCATGAAGCTAACGATGATATACTGTGTATGTTGAATGATGAATGGCAGAGTGATACATTACTAGGTCTCATTTTTATCGCCAGTGGACATGTTTTCCTCACTGTCTTAGACCTTAGTGAGCTATTCTGTGCTATAACAATTCCATTGAAAAATAGCAACATTATTTATTAAGGTGCTCAGCTGTATAGCTGAGCTATATGTATATTGTGAAAAGGGCTGCTTTTGTACAGAGATAACTTTTAGGCTTGCCAAGGCTGTGATAGGTCAATTTAAACCATAACTCATCCCTCCCAAAGGGTTTTTCTAACTTTTGGCAAAAATTTTAAACATAAAATCTGGGCTTAATCCTGGTATCACAATCTTGATTTTCTGTGTAAATACAGGTTTCAATAATACTACGTGTATTAAGGTATGGGAATTTTCTATAATATGAAGGTCTAGGAATTTTCTAAATGTAGGTATGAAAATTTTCTATAATCTGGTGATATGGAAATGGAGCTCAAAGTTGCATTGATATGGATTGTGGTAGGTCACACCTGGGAGGGATGAGTTAAAATAAGAACTATCAGTTCAAATTTTATAGATGTTCATAGAATGTCATTGTTAACAGTTTGGTACTGAATTTCTTTTTTCTGTTCCAAGAAGTGCTTTCTGAAAATCCCCAAAACCAAATGTATCAAACAGTCTTGTACGTTTTTGTGTGTGTGAGCTTGTATATTATGTGTGTTTGAATGCAAGCTCATGTATGTATATGTAGACGGATAGCAGGTGTGTGGATGTGGTCTTTCTTTTCTACTTCTTTCTTTGTGTCATTATCAATATTGTCCCACTCTACTTTCTGGCACTAAAATTATTTTATTTTGTTATCTGATATAAAACCTTCATGCAATTTAACAAACAAAATTAATTTACTCGTCACGACAATCAATGCCATTTTTTCCAAGGCTTTTTTTCAGTTCTTTCCAGTATATACGCCATAAAAGAATAGTTTTTATTCTCTGATTTTGTTTCTCTTTTACTATTTCTACATATCAGTTGTGTCTTTATCTGCCTTGGTTCACAAATGCATCTTCTTACATTTTCCATATTTCCTTGAAATCCCAGCAGAACGTTCCATGTATGACAGATATGATATGGTATGGATGGGTGACTGTTTTGTAAGTGTGATACTCATTACAATCACAGGGTTTGAAAGATTGGCTCTACACTTCTCTATCTGATTATAAAAGAAAAATACTAAGGTTCCTATTAACACTTTTCTCTTTATCAGTGTTCCCAATCTTTTTGTGATGGGAGTGCCAGTTTGAAGTTCATTACAGCTGCCGCATACCGTCTAGTTGTAGAAAAATGCAATTCAATCAGATTTCAATTTATTAATGAGGAGGAAAGAAGTAAATGTATTACAAAATGTTAATTGGAGAAACTTTCACAGGTCTCAGTAAATATAGGTCTGAAAGTCGCAAATCATAACCAGATTACTCTGTCAAAGGCAGTAAACATTTTTTGTGAAGAAAGAATTAAATGAAAATTGCATTTGACCCCAAAAGTGCTCGCTTACCGCCTGTGCTGTCAAGTTGGGGAACCATTGCACTTTATTTTGTATATCTTACCCTGTAACATTGTTGTTATGGTCACTTGTTAATCATTGGATTATCTGTCACAAAAGATATGTTATTTGGATTGATACAATAATTATATATTGGATATCATTACTGTTGAAAGTGACTATTGTTCCTGTATTAATTTGTTGATTATCTCTGCGCCTGGTGCGCATTTTGCATGGAATATTTTATATGTTATGCTTAGTATATATTGAAGAATATTATATAGCAGTGCTAAAGACACATATATACTGTATAATTTTGGCTTCTATTGCTTGGTATGAAGTGAATTCAACGCTTTAATAAATAAATTAAAGAATTATGCTTTCAAAATATACTTCTTTGTTGTTAATTTTATACACGTCATACAAAATAAGGCGGAGCGTCCATTGTCAGTTTTAGGCCAGGCTCATATATAGATGAGCCTGACCTGCAACTGACAAAACAGGTCAGTGGACGCTCCGCCTAACCTACTGGAAAGCCTAAGCCTGCTTTAGTCTAAACAGGAGACTAAAACTTAAACAGTAGAAGGTCATTTAAATTGGAGAGGTGTGACCTTCATTTCAATTAATGCCCATCTCCGATAGGGTAAAGGTCAAAACAATGAAAACTCTGACAAAATCTCTGTGAGTCTCCTTGGATTGGAACCTTGGACCTCCACATTCCAAGGCGGGAGCTTTGCACTTGGTCACAGTGCACAGACACCTTCAGGTTACGCTTGCTTGATGCATACAAGGTCAAACTTTTACTTCTTTCTAACTGTTACTTTTGTCCTCACCTACAGGGTGAGCCAAAAAAAGTAGGTTCCTGGGTTTTCGCCATTTTTCCCTTAATAGTCGACGGATTTTTACAAAACTTCACAGATTGTTAGTATGTCCAGGCGGAAAAAGTTCCTGAAAGTTTTAAAGACTTTAATGATCGGGGGCCAATGATATGCAAAATTTTAAAAACCATCCTATTTTCTGAAAATGTCCGATGTCTATGGTAAGGCTCTCCACCTGTCATGCACAAGTTTGATCCCACTTATGGGCGATCTCCGTTGTTTTATGCTCGGATTTGTCCCCCTCCGCCCCGGTTGGCCCTGCCTGACAGGAAGTGTCGAATTAGTCTGTCTTTGAAATGATTTTGCAGTGTTGCAAGGGACTTCTAACTTGTAACCCAACCAACTACGTGTAGTCCTTATAATGCTGATAAACACCAACAAAGCAACCACACAGTCCACACTAACTTCAGTGAACCCCAATAAAATCCAATGGAAGCTAGGGAAATGTCTCTCTTACGTGCACCTATTATGTGCGTGTGGGCATAGGCCTACCTATTTGGGTTTTTTAAATTAAATTTATGAGGCCCCTTTAGATCTTCTTGTTATTTAACTTAGATTGATATTTTTAAATAGGTAAATTTCACCCCCTCCCCCTTTACATGCTGTACCGGTACAGTAATTTTGAAGAAAATTGAGTAAAGCCACAAATACATACTGTATCATAAGAACACAGTGTCTGTGGTAAAACTAGCAGCCATTTTGTGTGCTTTTTCAAAACTGGACTATTACAACCAATCTTTTTGCACAAACACTTTCCGTTCCTTTTAGACCGTTCCTGGTTTATATCGGAAAGTACTAAGCTCTTTGTTTATACATTGTCTGCTCCAAGCCTTGACAGCTACCAGCAGTCACTGACCTAAAACGTCTGGGGCGGGGGGGGGGGGGATTCTAATGGTGGAGCTTAAGTAAAATCTATACCCCAATGTTCTGGATGAAGGGATTATTAAATGTGCTCGGCAAATCCACGCACGGCATGCTCACACTCCGAACGCAACGTGTTGTCTGTCGTGCGGCTGCCGAAAAATGGTTTTGGCAGTAAATATTAAGGCCACACCGTTTCCTTTGGGTGTAAGCTTACTACGACACCGTACGATTTTAGCCAATATTGTTTACAAATGGCGCCCCGTTGTCATATTATTTGAGGATTCCTCTGTTGGTGGGATTTCGAATCCTGATATAGATTTCGTTTCTGCGCATTTGATATAACAATGATTATCTGTGGTGGTTGAGATGGGACTGTGAAGATTTCAGTGAAGTTATGATGACCCAGGTGGTGCAGTCATGTCGAGGCTGAGGCATTGGCCTCGACGAATCTTTTGAAGTTGGGAGGAATTCCTGGACTGGCCCCTTGGCCTTGGCCCAACTAAGCTAAACTTCAGCAACTTCACGCAACCTGGAATCTTGCCGCGATAGGCTGAGAATCTAGAGGTAATGATATTTGGTGATTGCCTTCAAAATTCACATTATTCCAACCCGTGCCGCTTTTCAAGGAACTTAAAACTTAATAAACACTCTACACTACAGTTTAGGCGAGGCTACAAATTATGACACTCTTGCCTTACCAATCTGTCAAGATTATTTCTGTTGAACTTTAGTTTGTTGCGTTTTCTTTTCTTTTTTTTTTTAAACAAAAAGAATATTACCCTTTTTAAATTTAAGGTGTAGATCTAGATTCTAGTCTTTAATATTAGTTATTAGTAGGCCCTGGCACTGGCCTGGGCCTACACAGGACTGGGCATCCCCACGCCTTAATCATCCTCATTATTTCAGATTTTTTTTCCCTCTATTCCTTCAGAGCCAAAAAAAAATAATAAACCATGCATTTCGTCACTGAATCTATCGGAGCATTAATTTTTCTTCTTACATGCATAATCGCAGGATTTTCTGTAAAGGTTTTCTCAAGCCTGAAAATATTTTTGAAGAAAGTAACAAACAATAGCCTAATAATTAATTATTAATCTAAAGATCTCTTTACAAAAATTTCACATCATTTCTTTACTTTTCCCTTAAATATGGTTACCTACTTGCTAACTTTGTTGTTCATAGTCTTCTTAAATTAGACTAAATCTAGTCATATGCTGAAAGTGAAGGACCTGACTTGATCTAGATGAATTACTTAGTAGAGGATATAGTGCATCACAAAAATATAATGAGGCTTACCAGTGCTACCGACTTTCTCCTGTCCATCCAGAGGCTTTCTGTAAAGCATGTGATGAAATTAATTTACCATGGGGAATTTTTATAGTGCCAAAGGAGATTAATAAGTAATCTTGAAGCAGAGATAAATATATAACACGAATTTTGATACAGTCAAACCTGACACTTCTTCATAGCTGCCACCTGCACTAACGGCCACAGCTCTGCGACACCCTTGCATTTTCCCTATTTATACTTAACCTCCCCATAACAGTCCCTGTCCAACGCGGCCATGACCAGTCATTTTCTGTGATAAAACGGCCTCTCAACCTGCTCATAGCAGTCACTTATGAGGAGCTTCTGCAAGGGGAATATACTGCTTAAACTCGAAACCCAATCTGACAATGCCCACTAAGCTTCTATTAACAACTCACTTTATAGGCCCTGTGCTAAACCAATGCATTATCTGTGTTGATGACCACTGCTTACATGTAGCTCATGAAAATTGAGCTTCACATACTATGGTCACGTGATAAATGGCCCTGACTCAGACCCTTTCCATAGTGGCCACCTGTCTATAAAGGCCACTTTTCTCTGTGGTCTTCTATGACCATTATGGGCAAGATTGTCTGCATATGAAGATGTGTAGGTACAGTAGCAGAAATTTAACTCAGCTAAATGGTGGCATGAAGACTGTCACATGTTTTATTGATACTGCTTTATAATATAATCTTTATGTAAAAATAATACTATACTGCATCATCAGTAGAACTCAATATTTTTCCTAACATGCAACAATGTAAATTCTCTCTCATGTGAAATAAAACATAGGCCAATAACTTTTTAATCCTGAAACTACTGCCAGACCAAGAATCATGGCTCACATTAAGAAGCCTGACCGGGCCCGTGTGGCAGATCGGAAGATGGCAAAACTTCAGCAGCAGCTCTACAATATGGAGCAACAGATGGATGAACAGGCAAGGCTACGAAGAAAAGTAGAGAAAATACAGAATGTGGAAACCTCACGGATGCTACAGGCTGTGGTAAGTTTTCAAATAGAGGCCTATATTAGAATACACGAGATACGGCGTCTTGAGTCAGAGGAAGAGACTTAATTCCTGTTAGAGACTTTTTAAAATTTCATGCTGTGTATTTTTCTTTTAAAGAGGTTATGAATTATGAAAATTTTCAGTTACAAACTACAATTTGTTTGTTTAAACAACTTTACTTTGTCATAAAATTTATGCATTTTATTTGATTTATTGTTCTCTATGCTCAGAGTACTTTAGTACAAAAGTTGTTTTAGTTTTCCATGCCATTAATCCACCAAATTAAAAATGAAAGTGGAAAAGATTTCATGAAAGTTAAAAGTACGTATCTGCACTGGCACATTATAGGCCTACATGAAATGCAGTGGTACCTGACGGATGATTAAAAAAATTATGTCATATTTAATCGTCAAATATTTGTTTTTCTGTCAGATTAACTGTTTTGTCCCCCCATATCTCTTGTTGAAGTCAGGACAACAAATTCATAGTTCATCAATACACAAATATAGAGAAAAAACTTGGTTCCTGCTATATTCTGTTGGATAGACGAGTTTTTGGGGGTGATCTCAGCCTGATTATTGGCGCTCTGCTGTATTATTTTGATGCATTATTAGTTTTACCATCACATTTAATTATTTTGACTAATATCATCATGATTATCATCTCTGCTACTGGGACTATTGACTTTACTGTTGATTATACAAATCTGTTCCCAGGAGAGAAATAACAGCAGTAACATGGTGCTACAGGAAGAGATAGACCGGTTCTATAACAGTAAGTTCCTTTACAGTCTTATGATAGGCCTTCACTAATTTTTTTGTCTATTTTTCTTTGAGCTGTTCTCTTTTCATTCAGCAAATTACCAGTTTCTGTGAAATTTGCTTGACAGTGTGATTAAAAATAGTTTAAAAATTCACAAATATGTATAATTCTGTACCCATCAACCATACAATAACACAAATTTATATAAATGAACGAATGAAGGAGGAAAGACAAATATTTCTGTTAGTGTGGGCAGAGTTTGATCATGCTGTTTAATGTACCTGTAAGGAAAAAAATAGGAAACAGAGTGGACTGTCATCTGTATTGTAATGGTTAGGCCCTTTGCATATCATGCAGAGGATGGGAGTTCAATCCCTAAGTTGGATGAACATATCCGTCCTCTGCAAGAATGTGGTGTTCCTTGTCCCTCTGCCTCATTTTTGTCTGTACAGCACTATTAGAGGCAAGTGAAGTGGTTTTCACCTCGTAGTACGCTCGGGCCGTGATTTAGTTGACTAATCCTGAATTCTTATTTCTTCAACAGGCCCAAGTCCGTCTGCAAGCAAACTGTTGGATGAGGTCATGGCACTGAGAACAAAGGAATTTCAGAAGTCACAAGCAAAGAAAGCAGCCACAATAAAGTGAGTATTCTTACGGTTGGCTTTTTGCTAAGATGTTTTAGAAGGGGCATAATAACGTGTTTAAATACAATGTGTGACAGGTGCTGTGGTGTAATTGTTAGGCCCTTCGCCTATCATGCGGAAGACCCGAGCTCGATCCCACGTGTGAACAATCTGCGTTTTTTTCTGCTGGTATTTTTCCCTCTCAGCCCGGGTTGGCCTTAGCAGGCAGGGTTGAAGTTGTCCATCTCTTAAATTACCTTACAGTGTTTCAAGGGAAGTAAAACCAGTAATTAAAATACAATGTAATCCAGCTACATTGTGGTGGGGGTATATACACCATTCTATTGTTCATTTAGGAAAACATTTCAGGGTTTTAAAAGAATTTCAGTCACTATTATTACAGTATTACCTCGACACATAAGACTTTTATTTATTAGAACAGTGAGCGTACTTGGCATGGATATCGGACATTATTAAAACCTTTGTGGGCTTCTGTGTGTGTGTAGCTGTTTTTGTATGTACTGTATTGGATACAATTCAAAAGACTCATGATAAAATCTAATAGTCAGCCTCAGAAAAGGTAGATAGTTGTTCAAGTTCCTTCTCCAAAATTATCCTTGGTCAATATTGGCATGATTTGATGCAGATTTCTTTCATTATTTCTATTTTTATCTACTGACATAATTTGTCGGTGCCTGCACTGAATGCTTTGAAGCTTATGCAAAGCATTGTTGCACTTTATCATGCATACAAAAGCTATATTTATGATACATTCTGCCATAGGCAATACAATTTAAGAGAAAGGTGATTATTTGTAGGCTACATGGTTAACAGTCACTTAAAGAAAAGTGATTAATGTTAGTGTGTAAACAGGTCCATTTTAAACTATTTCTACAGAGCTGACCGTAAAAATTGTTCACAGATATAACATAACATTCTGATGCGAATTAGATTTCTTCATTAAAACTTTAGTCACAGATATCCAAAAGTAACAACTGAAACTTTCATTCTTTACTGAGTTGGCTCAAATGATACAGAATTCAGTATGATTCAAGATTATTTTTGTCTTGACTGTGCTTTGGATGTAACAATTTTGGGGTTCTTTTTTTTCATAATCATGCAGAAATTTGGCTTTGGAGCGCCAGAAAATCATGGAAGCAAGAAATAGGCTCAGGGAAAAGAATGACTTGTTCCGCTCAGTGCCTTCACCTATTGGTAAGAAAACTCAACGTCTTTGGGGACATAAATATTCCCTGTACACACCTGTGTTTTTAGATACATATAGAAGCACATACCTCCCTGTGTTTGATACCAATGGTTACTATACATACTTTCCTCGCAAGAGGAAAAAGAGGATAGTACGATATTGTGATCCAGATGGTATATTTCTGCCTATTCCCTTACCTTAGGTGAGAGTCTCTGGTACAACTGTTGAGACATTGTCATGCTCATTCCATAATTGCCTAGGTAATTTTTAGTCAATTTCAGATTATTGCCTCATTGAGATTCCTGGGTCTTGTTCTAAAATAAATACTCATAAAAAAAGCCTTCCATATAATAGTTTTCTTATTTGCAAGGAGATAATGTGAAATAAAAGCTGTTTATGTTCATAAGATGAAATAGTTTTCATTTGTTTTTTCAAAACCCTAAAGTATGACTTAGGCATGTGTGGAATGACCATGATTATGTATGAGTTTTGCCCAGGAAAAGCTGTTGTCTCTTGACAGTCACATTTTGTTCCTGGTGAATTGAGATATTTCTTGAATTTTCCAAGATCTATGCCATACAACAAAAATGGCAAGGTCAGCTAATGGTAAAAGCCTACTCTTATTGGAATTTAAATTAATGATAGAATGTTAGAAATGAAATCAACTTTTGTAATGGTACTGATTTAAGTACAGGGTGTTTTTTATATATTGATCGGTTCTAGACTTAAATAATTCAAAGATGGTAAGAGATAAAAACATACTGTTTTTAACCGATTAATCCTCATCCGTTTAATTTTTTTCTGGTACCAAATTTAGTTGATTTTATTGACAGACAACACGATAGTGCCAGTTTTCACAAACAGACTCCGATTTTTAGCGCGCAGAAATGACGCTAATCTTGCATTTCCAAGAGCACCTGGTGCATTTTCAGCGCAGGTCACGCGCCTGCTGTCTTAAGAAAATTCCAACTGAACAAAGAAAAGCACAATCCAAAGCTAAATCAGAGCTTACTATTGAAATTTGGTAGAAACTGGTTATGTGAATTGCTATGACAATAAGGATAGCAAGAAGTCAATTTGCAAATTGCTTGGGCATGTGCGATTAAAAAAGACGACTTTATTAATGTGATACACTGAGAAACATCCATTGCTCTCAAACTCTATACAATATAACACACATTTCTTTTTGGGAAGACATTAAATCAAAGCTTAGTAGACATTATTCTATTTGGGTATAAACAGTTTTAACAGTTTTTTTTATTGACTTACGCTTGTTCCTAGCAGTCCCCCCTTTGGTATACCAGTGTGCTGTGTTTGACGCCATGACCTAAAAAGGGCTATGTTCCGCTAACTCCTTTTTAAAATGCCTTTTCTATCAACATAATTTTATTAAGTAGCCCAGAAAAAAACTAAAATAGTCACCGAATGATTTGCATAAAAACGTTTACTTTTATCTTGTACCGTTTTAGAGTTATTTTAAGTTTAAAATCGATCAATATAAAAAAAACACCTGTATTTCCTTTGATGTGTTTTTTGTTTCACTGTTCAGGAGATAATGAAAATCAACATTGATATATTCAACATTTTTTTCCTGCAAGAAAGTAGAATAGTGTGTAAACTTCTGGATGAGAGAGAAGACAATATTTGGTGCAACTTTAAAAAGTAAAATAATTTTCTACACAATATGGTCATTTCTATTATGTAGTCACTAAAATTTTTCATCTCTGAAATCTATAGCAAAAAATATTTGGCACTTCAACTTAATTTGCGATAAAATCAATTCATAAAACATCTTAAATCTCTAATGAAATAGGTTCATTTTTGTTTTTTCACATACTACAATTATGTTACAAGAATTTTCTGCCCCAAATTCAACGTTGTTTTGTTGATTATATGGGCAATTAGGATTGCTTCAATATTTGTGCTGCAAAGGATTTTGACAGAAAAAGGTGTTTGATATGGCGTGAAATGTGTGGTGAGTTGCTTGTTTTGTGTTGGCTTTTTCATTTTGCTTTGAAATAGAAAGCTCATTTCCCCAATGAGAATGAAAGACATAATGGATGCTGTGTGTTAAATGCTTTCACTATCTTGCTGAAGAAAGTTGTAGAAGATTTGGGAGCAGAACCGAATGATGTATATGAAATTGACATACAATTTGCAACTTGCCATGGAATGGGATCCTGCAATGCGATTCGATCCTTAAGAATGAGGTCCTTTTTGTTTTGTGTTAAAAAAGTATGGAGTTAGTTATTGAGAGCTTTGTTTGAATTTTGATAACTGTTTTTGTTTCTGAATTCCATGTCGATCTTGCTTACCACTAGAGTAATTTTTAAATATTAATTTAGCTTATAATTTCTATTGGTACATTGATATTACTTTGCCATATCATGCCATGTTTGATAAGTTTTCACACATGCTTGACAGCAAAGTAGAGCTTTGGTGTGTCTAGCTTTCCGCTCCTGTACTAATGCAGAGAGTATAGATAATAGGGAGAGAAGGAACTTACTTCTCTTTTTCGTAGTCATGTGCTAAAGCACTTAATTCCATTATCAGTGCCAACACTCTAGAAGAATCTCTTTAGACGGATGAAATAATGTAGAATGGAAGCACTAGATTATGGTAGATAAGTCATACTTAGACCACCTTCTTTAATTTAACAAAATAGGTTGTTCAAGAAACCAAAACTTTTTTCTGTTATATGTGTATGTAGTTTCAACATTTAAGAAAACTGTGAATTTTAAATGTAACCCTTGAGAAGACTGAAGTCATCCAGGATATAGCACTCTGAAGAAAGGAATTTAATTATCTTTGTCGGATAAAGATGCAACAGTGCCCACAAATATACTCATAGTATATCTGTATGGTGTTTGAAAAATGCTCTTGTACAGACAGGATCCTGCAGTTTTCATCTACATCAGATTAGATATTATGACACCTTTGCTATTTGGTTGTTTTTATTTACTTCATTGGTGTTTATTCTAAAACTGTTGTCATCTCATGCGCTTATGTGTTGCCATCATCTAGATATACACACACGTACAGTGTTTATTACATTACCTTGTGACCATTGCATAAGCTAGGTTTTTAATAGATAATATCATTATAGTTCCTTAATTGTGGAGGATGATAGAATATATATATTTACAAACTCCTTTGTAGTATTCTTACTATATATTCTAGTGGTTGAGAACATTTATGTACATTGACAAAGTCCTCTATGATAATATTATGATTTTTGTTATGGTATCATTGCCACTGGCAACATTATCTCATTGTGAGTAATTTGATTTGTAAAAAGTAAGGAAAAAACGAAGAAAACCTCTAAGTTCTCGCTTGTCTTACCACATTGACCCGCCCCGGG